>APFE030888462.1:0-12429 GCA_000404065.3 Pinus taeda | reverse complement strand
AAGATGAGCTTCAGGATGTGGATCAGCCACAAGATGAAGTTCATGGAGTGGAAGAGACCACTCATGCAGCGCCAACCATCAGAGGGCGAAAGCGCACTATAGAAGCTGAGCGACTGGCTCAAGATGCAGAGAAAGTTGTAGGACCACCTACAGCACAACACAGACAAAGACAATCACCTGATCGGTACACTGGATACATGGCTCTTGTGAGAAAATGTGTCGTGACTGAGCCATCCTCTTTCGAGGAAGCTGTGGAGGATCCCGCATGGGTAGATGCCATGGTGGAAGAGTATGATTCGATTGTCAGAAACAGTGCATGGGAGATTGTCCTAAGACCAGAGGGGAAATTAGTGGTGGGTTTGAGATGGATCTACAAAGTGAAGCAGGCAGCTGACGGGAGTGTGGAGAAGTACAAGGCAAGATTTGTTGCCCGAGGCTTCTCATAGATAGAGGGGATTGATTATGAGGAAACCTTTGCACCTGTCGCAAGGTATTCTTCCATACAGACGGTTCTTGCTCTCTCAGTGCAGATGGGGTGGCACATCCATCAGATGGATGTGAAGATTGTGTTCCTCAACGGAGTCATTGAGGAGGAGGCGTACATAGAGCAGCCCGAAGGTTTCGAGATCTTCAACAGCGAGTTGCATGTGTGCAGGCTCAAGAGAGCGTTGTATGGGTTGAAACAAGCACCTCATGCTTGGTACAAACGGATAGACAGTTATTTCACTGGAATTGGATTCTCCAAGAGTGAGGCGGATCCTAACCTATACCAGATTGTGGTGGAGGGTAAGTTGCTGATCATTGTACTTTATGTAGATGATTTGATTTTGATAGGAGATGAATCCAAGTATGGTCATAAAACATCATTCATCAAAGTGCAAAACGTAGCAGGAGCATTGCACAACCCGAATGGCATAACAAGGAACTGAAAGCTACCATACCTTGTTACTATCGCGGTCTTCTTCTCGTCTCCTTCAGCTATCCGCACCAGATAATACCCATGCCTCAAGTCCAACTTGGAAAACACTCGAGCTTTCGCAAGCTTGTCAAAGCAATCAGCAACCAATGGTAAAGGATAATTGTTCCTTACCGTCTGCTTGTTCAATGCACGGTAATCACAGCACATCCACCACTCATTCGAATCCTTCTTCCGCTGGAACAATACCGGAGCTCCATAAGGGGACCTTGAAGGTCTAATGAAACCTGCATCAACTAACTCCTTTAGCTGTTGTTTCAATTCCTCCAACTCAGGCTGTGATAAACGATAAGGTGCTTTAGCCGGGGGTTGCTTCCCTGGTTCAAGCTCAATGCTATGGTCCACTGCATGCCTTGGTGGAAGTTTCTTCGGCAGCTCATCAAGCATCAAATCCACATACTTGGTCAGCACTTCAGAAATCTCAGTTGGAACAGGCGTCCCACTCCATCACCTTCGACTCCCTTGAACTTCACCACATATGTCTCCATATCTGACTCCTTCATAGCCTTCTCCAAACTTAGTGTAGAAACATGCTGCACCTTGACTTCCCTCCTTTTCCTATGAGTGGGCAAAGTCCAAGTTTGTGACTGTCCAACCAGCATCACCTCATCACAGAAGGGGCAACAATAGCCCTGTTGCCCTTCAAGAAATCCTGTTCGAGTATCATATCAAAGTCGTTCATCTCCATCACTGTGAAGTCCAACTAACCCTTCCAGTTTTTTATCTGCATAGGCACTTCGTGTGCCAAACCCGCCACCTTAGCTCTAGAGTTCACTGCCTTGACTTCCATATTCGATGGGAAGATCATCAGTCCAATCTCTTTTGCCAACCGTGTCGTCATGAAGTTATGAGTGGCTCCCGTGTCCACCAGAGCTTGTATGGTCTTGCCACGGACCATCAAGTCCACGAAACCCAGACTGTTCATCCATGATTTCTCTATAACTTTTCCTTGCATACATATCTGTTCTCTGTGTTCATCATCAAGAAACGGCTTCACCACCTGTGAACCTGCTCTGATACCACCTGTCATGCCCCAATTCATTTTGCATTAAATTGGTCGGGTGCGACACCGCCTAAGTAACCAACATCTTTCATTGTTAACTTACTTTGCGAACTACGCCTTCAACATTCATTATAAACATGAATAACATCATAATGTGCGGAAACCATTATAATAAAGAAATGATAAAACAGCAGCTTGAACACAACCATATGCAAGAGAAATTCTTTTATTATATATATATATGAGAATTTGTACAATGACCGGGAGCTGGGCTCCACCGGCGTTTCACCCAAGTCGGGCGCCCACCCGTGCAAGAGTGCACGGTGGTCTCACCCAAGACTTAAACCAAATTTTACAATATACAACAACACAAGTTCATTTGCCAACAGGCGGGCATGCTGTGCACGACCCACGCCTGGCACAATCCAACTCGCACCAACAACACTGGCGGGTGGGTGCCCTAGTGCACCCTCCACTCGCGCCTCAACCACAACGCCTTCGTGCAAACTCAGTGTGGGCTGCCCGGCGAGCAGGCGCATAGAACTACTCCTGGCTGGGGCTCCCTTCACCCTTCTTCGCACCTTTAGTTCGTAGATGAGCGACTCTTGTTCATTGCAATGTCAATCCACATTGCAAACATTTATATGTAACCTTGTGTTGAGGTCGCCCCATGGCCGACCCCTCCACCAAACGTGTTTACAATGGAACGAAGCCCCTCCACAAGGTCGGCTCGCCCATCGCAACACCACACTCCAACACACCATATAAACTCGTGGAAACGCCATTACATCCGCACATGTCCCTGCCCTTGTCGCTCCACGCACCATCGCATGTGTTAAGCTCATTGCATGGAGGTAAGGACGCACGCCCGACTGCCCGATGACTGCAGGGCATTACAATATGTTTCGAAATGTCCGATGTTTCAAAGATTATTAACACAATTTTTTTTTAATTTTTTTTCTCTTCATCTTTGTTATTGTTTACTGTTGAATTGGTGTTTTTTTTTCCTATTCTTATTACTTCACGTTCTTGATGATGAGTGAAAAATTCACTCTCATCTTTCAAAGATTATTAATACCGTTTCTTCATAAAATTATTATTCATTATGAATTACAACCCTAAAAATCTGCATTCAAACATATTTAAAACAAATTAAAAAATGATCTAATCTGGCTACTACATCCATATATCGTGACAACAGTATTTCTGTCAAATTTGGGTGGAGATAAGATAAATACGCAGTACAATGACTACGTCGGGAGATGAGATTTGAACTTCGAAAGACACACGGTACGATCATTGATATTATCATCAAGACGACTAGAATTAGTACGATACACTTACGGACGGCGAATCCTATTTCCACCTCTATAGCATTATAAATGCTATAGAGGTACAGTTTTGGGACACGAGTTCTGACATCGGGCTGTCTCGCCATCGGCAGATCATCGCATGTATGATGCATGGACACTCGCCATCGGCAGATCATCATGTATGGGCATGAACATTGGAAGCAATATTGAGCATTCAATACACCCTATGTGACATTGCAGAGATATCATACATATCATAGCATACGATTATTATTGTTTCTGGCAGTTCCTCTCTTGCGATTTCCGGTCAGTCGGTTGCCTATGCCTTTACCGCCACCACCAGATCGTACACTCATTTGAATTTGGAAACCCGCCGAAACAAGAACTTGAACCCGGCCATTCATTACTCTAAACTGGTTTGAAATTTGAAATTGAAACCGCGCCATCTCGAAGAATTCGACGGTACATTGTCATTCAAGAAAGTTGAAGCTTCAGTCCAAAGACACCTTTGTCGAGCACATCAGGGGCCTGGTGAGCGTTGTCATGCAGGACGTGTAGTTGAAGCTTTCTTGCTCCTCAGCTCTCGACATGGTACTGCAAAATATACACGTTGGAAGCTACCAAACCAAGGTTTTGGATGAATTCTGCACCGCCAAATTGGGGGATCTTTACGCCTAAGACAAAGACATCATACTTGAGATTTTAAAATCTCGTCCATCAAATATCGTTGAGCAAAAATGCTCCTTCAAGGATCCAGTATCCCAGCAAAACATGTATGCCAAAGAACAGATTCTGATCATCCCTTGGGCCGTCAGCCTCAAGGTCGAGAAGGGCAAGAATAGAGTGGGCATCGAGCAGGCCATCACCTAGACTCATCAAACAACCAGCTGCTAGTTTTTCCTTAACTCGACGAATTATTTTCATGGGATTTGTGATTTTTCTTATTTTTATGGGATTTGTGATTTTTCTAGGAAAAATATTTACAAGAATGTAAGCATTTCAGAGGGTAAGTCACCACTCCTCCTCCATTGTAGTAATGTACTGGAGGAGTGCATCGATGCAGACAAGACTTGTAACCTGTGACCGATGCAGAGAAGTAGTGATCAATATGCGATGATATTTACACTCAAGCCTCACAAAAGCTTGATGGCTGGTTTTTGGGTATTTTCTATTTCTCCCCAATAAAAACTATAGGAATCTTAAATTTCTATTGTGGAGGTGTATCATGTATTTCTGTCTGTAGGGAACGCCGCTATAACTTCAACCACCGTAAATATATCTCTTTTTATTTTAAAAAGAAAATCATAAACAATCAGACAAACAACTTTGATGTACATCTTCATTTTGGTGGTCAGGTTAACCTAGATTTATTTTATATTTCTTTCATTTAAATTGAATGTTGTGGTGAATATATATATATACTATTATATATATATATATTTATGTCACTTATATATATATAATATTAATATAATATTTATATAATATAATATTATAATTATTAATTATTATTACTCGGATGTTTGCTAGGACTAGAACCGTCAAGCGGAGACATAATTCTATACCCTCTGACTTTCAATCAACATAAGTTGTTAGTTAGAAATAAGTTTTGATATGAGGAAAATTTATTTTAATATTTATATTTATTAAAAAACAAGTAAAAAGAAAGTCACAATAATCTCTGATGGCAAGTTTTAATTATTAAAAAGGTACTTACTTGAAAGTGTTACTGTTTCAAACGGAAATTTTGATATTTTAAAAATTATTTTAATATATAATTATGTAGTGAAGAGTAAGAAAATGTTATTTTTTTATTACTGATTTATTTTGTTGGTATGGAATATCAATATGTATTAATATATTATTGTATATTAAAATGAAAATTATTTTTTAGATCAGATAAAAATGTTATAAAACTTATTTTAATAATTATAATTATTAAAACAAGATATGAAATAAATACAATAAATTGTTGTGGGTGAAGAGAGTGTTGTTTTTTTTAATTATTTGGTTATTTAGTTAATAATTAGTTATTAGTCATTCAGTTAATTAGAATCATTATTTTATATTGTGAAGACAAATTCCTCTTATCAATATCATTTTAAAATGTTAGATAAAATTGTTTTTATAATACAAAATATTTTTTTCATAATAAATATATTTATTTTATTTAATAACTATATAGATAAATTTATGAGAAAAGTATTATAAAATTTTACAATACAATATTATAAAGCAATGTTAGGTAACTTAATATTGTTATTGCAGTTACTCAATTATTATGTGAGGAGAAGATATAATAATAATGACTTTTTATTTTTTCTTATTGTAAAATATTTTAATGATATAATTATTGACATGTTTATGGCATTTTTTATTTAGTAAATGAAAAAGTTTGGGAAAATAATATTATACATATTTTTAGTTAAGTCACTCTTGTTCTCAATTTATTAATTTTATTTTTCAAACAAAAAAGAGACTATAATGGCTTCTTTTTTCAAACAAAAAAAAGATTATAATAGCTTCTCCATTGTAAATGAAAAATCACATTTTATGAAGGATTCAATGTAATGAATCAATTCCTTATTGGAATAAGATATATACATGTTTCATGAAGTCTCTTTATTCCACTTAGAGGGGCTTTAAGTACAACTACCTCGCTCAATGAATGAAGTTCAAGATTCAAATCTTCTACTTTACCTCGTTAGGAAGGATTGAGATTCCCAATTAGTGCTTATTGTTGCTAATTTGCCTCATTTTAATCATACCATAATCCAACACCAATTATTCCAAAATATTTCAAATTTGTTTATTTTCATTTTGTACCATTTTTTTGGATCCCCACTTAGTGCTTCTTGTTACTAAATGGCCTCATCCTAATCATAGTCATTATCCAACACCAATTATTCTAGAAATTTTCAAATTTTTTATGTTGAATTGGTCTCTTTTTTCTTGAAGGATGATCTTATACATGGTGACAAGTATCTTTTAGATATCATGTGCATAAATAGATCTAACACCAAATTATTATGTTCTCCTAATTGAATACTTGACTTTATTTATTTATTATTATTGTTTTTTAATTCGAGAATAATTTTATAAAGACATTTAGTAAGGTTTGTCTCAACATAAACACTAGCTTTATGTGCACAATCTCAACACCGCTCTCAATCTCACCATAGCTCTCTCAAGACATGATTTTATGTAGGTATCCAAAGTATTCCCACTGTTAAATATAAAATTCATAAATACTAGAAATGTAATGGCCAAATGGGGAGGAAAAATCAAATTGACATTCTAATAATTGACATAGAGTTAGAATTAAATTATGTAAATCAAGGGTTTATTAAAAGTTTTACTCCTACCAAAAAACATGGACCCTCCTCAAACACTTTCTTATGATTATCATGATTATAGAACTAACCAATACAAAAACCTCTGGAATAATGGAGGACCTCCCAATTGTTTGTCCAAGTTGAGTGGGTCCATTGGTACAAAGCCAATGAAGTAGGTGAATACCCATTAAATATGCAAAAACCACATCAATTTTAAACATTGAATGTAGATGGGGGATCTTTCATGCTCAGATCTCCACTTTTCTCCTCTTCAACTTTGTCCACTATATGTGCACCAACAAAAGAGGGGATTAATGAGTTAAAATGGACTATTTTTTTCCTAACCACATCTTTAGAAGACATAGGTTTGGAGGTTGGAGGACCCCTAAAAATAGGCATTCCTCCACACAACCATAGCACCAAAAATAGAGTTGAATATTTACTATGTAATAGATATAGAATGGATTTTGATCCTCAAGTTGTTTTCCTTCATAAAGAAAACGTTGAGCCACATGAATTCTTTGTGGTAGCTCCAATTTGGGCTTGATATCCACCATAAAATCAATAAAAGTTACCCATAGATAAAGGATTTTCCTAGAAAGTGTTTATCATTGGCTAAAATATTATTGTGGCATTAGACACTAGTGCCTTGTTAGTATCCTTGAGAACAAGCTAAATTGGCCTATATGTTTCATATAGGCATTGCATCAAACACTTTGAATATAAATGTTTCATGTATCCCTTTGCATGGATCTTGAATACCAAATTGTATTACCACCACCAACACCAAAAAAGTGTTGAGAAACCATGGCCTCCTTCTATCCATGAGCACCTTCACAAACCTTGGTAGAAAAAACCCTCCACTGAACAAGAAGAGTATCTATTACCAACCTCCTTGCAACTAAAAATTCATAAATGGTAACACTCTATGGAAAATAGATTATGTCTCAACCTTTGACAAGACTTGTCCCACTCTCACCTTTATGAGATAAATAATGAATGATACTATCCCCTTTTGTTGAAAAAACTTGACCCTGTGCAAACCAATATGTAAGCTCTCATTCATTTTAAAAACATTAGACAAAATCTTAATTCATTGTAATAACCACCCCGCTATCACCACTAAGGCTCTCATCCTTTGTAAAAGGAATGGACTCATTATCAATCAATGGAAATACTCGTCCTAGTATCACAAACCCTCCAACAAGTTCCTTTTAATGGTTTTGTTTACCTATTTTAAACAGTTCTCATTCTAAAATGGGTATACGAGGCAATAAAATTTGCATCTAGTGGCATACATCCAAGGTATTAATTTTGAAAGGCTATTCCCCCATGACGGGTGCCCATCGTTGACATATGTCAGCATGCATTCATGGCCAGAAGTGATCAGCAGCCATATGGACACAATGATATCCCTCTAACATGCTTGGAAGAATGTTGAAATGATACCCACAATGCTGAAATATCGGCCATCATACATTACTGTCCATTCGCCATGTGGGATCATAATGGTTGATCATGATAGTTAGCAGTGGTTTCGTGATGCAGGACAAGGGTGGTGCCATGGCATGCTGACGCCCTCCCTTAAGTTTATTTCTATCCAACTCCACCTCAGTTGGAAGCAAGTGATCTGAGAAAATGTTGGGTGTAAGTTTAATGCATATCAAATATTCCTCTGATGTTGCTCCTTTCATCACACTCGGTCATTGGCCCATTCCTGAGTATTTTATGGTTGTCTTGGAGGTGGAACTTTGGTATTGCAATTGGGTGGAATCTCATCCCTCCCCAACCTCCAGTCTTTGCAGGATGATTTTGCACCTACAATGGCCTCCTAAGCTCACAATATTTTTCCGACGCTCCAAAAACCTTATACGTTTCCTTATCCTATGCGAGATGTAGTTCTAGAGAGCCATGCCTCGATTTGGTTCATCAATTTCCCTACTTTTAAGTCTATGGAGAAATTTGATAAGAGACGTTGAAATGGGAGCAGGGTGATAGAGCTCCACGGGAGAAATTAGGATGAGCTCAATAACTCGGAAAGATCATGTAAATTCATGGCTTTCGAATTCCACTCTCTGGCTCATAAACACACATGGTATGCACCACGACACAATCGATTTCAATTTACCATGTCTGGTTTGCTCATGGGACCATGATGGTGTTGGTTAGAAACACACGAAACACCCTCTTTACACATAATATGGAAGAACTACTTGCACTAAAAACAATTGCAATGAAGTCCCAATGGTTGCTTAATGGTGTTTGGTTGTGACTGCAAGGAAATTCATTGAAATCCATCTCAAGGTATCAGTTGGAAGCACTGATAGAATCTCTCTCTTTAGACACATTGGCCTCAAAGGACATGTATATCACTTGGGTCTTAGAGCTCCATGCGATGGTCCATGGCAGTGCCTCAAGGGTCCAACTCGACAACAATAGAAGGTGGATGGTCAAAGACCCGGGTCAACAACAACCTTGGACGAGTGATTGTTGGTCAATACCTGTTTAGTTTTTTAATACTGTTAGTCTCTAAAATGTTTCAAAATAGTTATGGAATGGATAATTTTTTTTGTCCTAATTCACATGACTCTCACGAGAAGAGCCATCCTTTTTGTACTGAAATTCACAGTAAATCATGTAAAGGTTCTCCTTTTTTGTTTGATACATTAGTCAATATTCTTGAAAATTAGTAATCTCTAGAAAATCACTTTGTATTACTAGGTTGGTTTCCTATCTTGGCAACCAATAGTACAAAAGAAAACCGTATGTACCTTTTGGATCCAGTAATATAAAGATAAGCATTACACACAAAAAGAAAGGCTACGATAATGTGGGATATTGACATAGTGGGAGGATCCAAATCATGAACTTGATCTATTTTGTTGAATGATCATATAAGTTTCATGTGAAATCCTAACTACTACTTTACCTTAATCTCATCTCTCTACACGATGACTCTTAAGTTTAACATACAAAATGCAATTCTTCCCATAAAGAAGATTTTTTTTATATTATCTTAATATACCTAACCAATACTTATTTTAAATACGATGACACATATAATTTAAAATATTTGACATTTATCACATCATAACCTAATCTAATAAAATATATTCATTCTAATAACTTAAAGATAACACATAAATCATTTTAACAAGTGATGCTAGACAACTTGGTCCCTACCACTCAAGATAGAAACCAAACGAGTTAGAAATTATGCTCTTACAAAAATTGCATATAAAATAATTTGTCCAAATTAACTTAGAATCATTTGATGCGTATGCCAAATTCGAGCTTGAGCTATAATTAATAGGAATTTTGAAGAGTTAGGGGAATTAGAGAATGTAGGAAGATTGAAAATATTAAATGGTTATATGTTAATCACAACACAAAAAGTTTCTAACAGCCTATATTCCCAAAACAATTCACACTTATATTCATCCTATGGGCTATATGGTCCTAAGCATGGTCATCTCACTTAGCTTCCATCCTATGGGCTATATGATCCTAGGCATGGCTAGAACACTGCAGTGCCCTCAATGACAATTGAAGTTGCACAAAAATGTGTGGGGAGTTAATAATGCTAGTTTTCACTATCCTTAATTCCAGGGTATAATCGTTATTCATACGAACCTTAGCAATCATTGTGCTAGAATGGATTGATATGCATATTCCTATAAGAAAATTGTAAGACAACAAATTGGAAACCATACTCAAATGTATATTAAGAATTGATCTCAAATAATGATGTATAATGTATACATATATATACATAAAGAAATCGTTGTTTTAGTTTCAAGGTCTTCTTGGACTCTAATAACCACTCACCAGAACACAAACCTAATCCAACCTTTATCCCGAGGATTAGCTATCTAATATTCCCCCCTTAATTTGAAGGGATGTATCAAAGTCCACGAATGAGAGATAAAAATGCATAAATGCATCTCATCCAAGAGATTAATGTCTCTTAGAAATAGTTTTCAAAGGATGACGAAAATCCAAGGATGGTGGTTTTTAAGAGAAAACCACAAACGATACCAAAAATGTGGGAGAACTCAAGGTCTAAACCAACACCAATTCTAGAACCTTCATAGAAGTTCTTAGAACAAGTAAAAATGTGGCTTTAAGGTGACTACAAACTCTGGAACTATTAATGGAGTTCCTCGAGCAATTCTAAATATGAAAGCGTTCATTCACAAAAAACTCATTTAAAAAAGGCTGAAGTCTCTCTTCCTACAACTCTGGATCTAACTGGTACAAGTTGTGGCTTGGGCTCACTTGTGGATCTTTGTCTCAGGCTTGCTTGACAAATCTTCAAACTTGTAGTAGACCATCACAACTCTATCAATTCCCCCTTTATTGGATACAAGGTGAGAAGACGAATTATTCTTCATCACTACAAGGTTGGCCAATACTATTGAACATATCCTGCGGTAGACCTATAAATCTTCTTGACTGCTTTAGACCAATCCCAAGAAGCAATCCATCCAAAATTTTAGTTTCTCTCTTGTAGCAATCTTCTTTCTAGAACATTCATTTAAATGGTCATTGCACTTTCCACAATGCTCACACGAGTGAAGATCAAAACATCAATCTTTCACATGTCCAACTCAGTCACAATGTTGGCACCGATCAATTTTTTCTAGAACAACACCATCCCGAGATCCAAAGCTGATAAATTGTACAGGCTTAGAAAAATCAAGAATATGAAAAGATACATCCAAGACATCCTTGTTATATTCCAAACAAGTTTTTTGTTTGTTATGCATAATTTCTTCCCATAGTCATATAAAGGTTTTGGGAACGATATGACTCACATCTATATACAATTAACTCTTGCATACCCTTGCCTCAAATAATGGTGGGACAATTACATTAAATGGCACGTTTTGTTTGAGGTTTGGTTGGCGAATTTCCATATGGGGCCGACGCACTTGGGCCGGGCGGGTTCAATCCCCACTAGCGCCACATTTCATGTCATATGTGCAAGTGGGGGTGTGGGTCGGGTCCACCAGAGGTGGCCCGCCCACCCCATTACAATGTAAAACATATATGGTGGGTGGTTGGAGGGTCGGCGAGGGTCATCGCCCATCGACCCAAATTTAATTTAAAATAATAAGATATGGTTTTGGGGTCCAAAGGGGGTGGCGGGGGTCATGGCCTACCACCCAAATTAATATTTTTTTTGTTTTGTTTTAAAAACTATAGAGGGCGTTTTCAAATATTTCGAAAATAAGGGATATTGGGCAATTTAACGAGGCCACAATTTTTCCCATTTTAGGAAGCCAGATTCCATGTCTGGGACTCAGTCAATTTGTAGGATACTTAAACCTGGTCGACAACCCAACTTTGACAAAAAAATTGACTGGCTCTTTCTCACTCATACAAGCTCGGATTTGAGTGTTGTTCACACCATTGGAATCAGGGCGATGAGGGCGATGAGCACTTCAATCTGGTGCTAGTTTGGGAGCAATATGACCACTTTGAATTTTGCCCCTTTCTAAGTCCTCTAAGACTTCTGCTTGTGTCAAGACTCGTCTGGATCAACTACCATCATCTATACATCAACCAAAGAATAGAGGGTCCTGACACGACCTGATTTCATGACTTTTTGAGCTACTTCTAGTACTTTTTTCACAGAAGAGTCTACTAGTATACCCTACGGGGTTTCTTGTACAAGAATGGGGAAGGTGGTTCGCCACAACTTACATAATATGATTCTTCAAGCATCTACAATATGTAATTTTCAAATATTAATGAAAATTACGATTTTTCATTTGGAAAAAAAATAATTTAAAATAA
>APFE030888448.1:0-22168 GCA_000404065.3 Pinus taeda | reverse complement strand
AATTAAATATTGTAGGAGCACTTTGTTCGAATTCCAAAGATCCTATAATCATGAAGCTAAAATTACACTGCAAACACTGCAATTAAACGGTTCCGATTTCAAAATTAAAGTGTTGTAGAAGCACTTTGTTCGAATTCCAAAATTCTGCAGTAAACATTTTTGGATTTTGAAATTGTACAAAGCGCATTCAAAAGTAAGGTCTATTGGTTAATAAGATCATTATGGACGTATTATAATGTCCGTTTCAAGTTGAAGTGGAAAGATGTCAGTATTTAAATAACCTATTAATGACGTTTTCAAAAAAAATCTTAACCGTCAAAAATACGTTCGGGCTCCCAAACACGTCATGCCCGAGGGTAATGTAAAAAAAATCAACGTATTTTACGGTCAAAATGGCCTCTGACGTGCAAAATGCCCGTCAAATTCCAATCCGACTCACACCATATCGACAGAGTTTGTGGACTCTGGTTCACGGTCACACACTTTGATTAATCAGCTCCGGTCGTACCATTTGAAAATTGGAAAGAATAAAAGAAAATCTGTCGAGCCAAAGACGCGTGGAATGGTCAATGACAGCCCGCAGCGACCGGCGCGTGAGCCGGCGGGGACTCGTGAGTCTTGCGATTATGTAGGACTATTGCTCGTTGCTGCGGGCACATTATGAGCACCCTCATAACTTGGGTTCTGCGGCTGAAAGTTTTGAGCGCAGCCATGGCCAAAGCACAGGGAGTTTTGCTCGCGTTCGTGTCAGCATTAGTCCTTGTAGGGGCCAGAGGTGCAGTCTTCGAGATTCAGAACAACTGCCCATTCACGGTTTGGGCAGCGGGTTTACCAGGCGGTGGGAAACGGCTGGACAGAGGGCAGTCGTGGAGGCTTCAAGTCGCCACGGGTACAGCAAGGTTTTGGGGACGCACCCAGTGTTCCTTTAATGGCAATGGCAGCGGCAGCTGCAATACTGGGGACTGTGGTGCTCTACTAAACTGTCAAGCCTCTGGAAAACCCCCTGCGACGATGACCGAGTTCTCTCTCAGTCAAAACAACCTCGACTTTTATGACATCTCTCTCGTCCATGGATTCAACCTGCCAGTGTCCATCATCCCCTCCAACTCTTCATGCCACGCAATCGCCTGCAGCAGCAATATAAGTGCCATCTGCCCCGCTAAATTGAGGGTTTCGGTCGGAGGCGGTAGCACCTGCACCAGTTTTAATACATCGCAATATTGCTGTAGAGGGCAATATTCAAACAATTGCAGTGCGACTAATTATTCAAAGATGTTCAAGCGCCAATGTCGCCAGGCATCGGACGACGCCACCAGCACGTTCAGTTGCGCCGGAAGCAATAACTTTACAATCCTTTTCTGCGGCAGAAACGCCAAATTCCTTCAAAGTCAACTTTCTAGTGGAGGTCAGCTCTCTAATCTACCGTGTGATTACTTCAGAATCGTATTGTGGATTTTGGAATTTCATGAAGCATATTGTGCATTGCTTCGTTAAACTGCTGCACATAATGTTTGTTTTTATGGCTTTTCAATTGATTTCCTCAACATCCTAGATGGGTACTATGGTTTCCATCACTGGGTATAAATGCACACTCTTATTATTCACCCAGGTCATTTGGTATTTACGCTGCTTCTTCAGAAAATTAGTCATTAACCGTTCACTCTACTTATTCAGCAACGAAACATAAATATTTTCAACGTATTTAGAGTCAGGGAAATATTATTTAGCGGTTGGATCTATTTTTTAAAAACAAATTTTGTCTTATCCTTTTATGTTTTTGGAGTTTTTGAATGTACTCTGTCAAAAAATATATGATTAAATTTTGGTGTCCAAAATAAATAAACCTCAAATCTGAGAATGCCTAGGTATCTTATTAATTCAAGGCCAAGAATACTACAAATACTGCTTTAAGAAAAAATGTACCCCATATGGCAATGTCTTGCCCATTACAACAAACTCCATACACACACCATGCCAGAGACATAAAATCAGCTGTGCTTCCTACTATAGCCAGAGCCCAGGGTACTGTAATCACAGAATATTAGAATATCAGAACAAGTATCTGCAACTCAACCCCTAGAATATCTGTTTAGATGCAGAGTTGGTACTGGGCTTCACAAGCGATTCTCCGTCACTTGCTGTCAAACCCATCAAGGCAATATCTGCTGAAATGTTTTACTTGAAATTTCCATTCTCCCTTGCTAACATTATATGAAATAAATCTGCACCCTGCTCTTCAGTTTTCCGTTTTAGCCTTTTCTCAAAATTTTCGACCTCAGGGCCTTTCAAGAACTCTTTACCTCTCTTTTTGTCCTTGCATTTCACATTTAATAGTGATATTTCCGCACGCTTGTTTAGACCCTGGCCTACAGGAGGCTTTTTGCTTTCATCCATGTACACAAGGATCTCGCACTTGTTGAATTGGATAATGCCCTCCAAGTCTAGGCATCTAACATCTGTTTCCCCAAAAAACTTCACTGATCCATAACCTCTTCTACCCACAACAAAATCTTTAACCTGACTGCAATAATCAGGTTCCGCATTCTCTTTCACTGTTAATTCTTGTATCGTTGGTTCCATATAGTAGTCAAAGTGCCAAAGCTTTGGCATAAGATCTTCAATTTCTGTAGCATGCATATAAGTTGTGGCAGATTCACCATTTCTATTTCTGGATATTGACACATATCCAGACCCTTTACGGTTATGTTCTTCCAGAGAAACATTCTGTCTTGTAAAAAATTCCGAGGTAAACTTATCAACGGATTTTGGTGGCAGAGGACTGTTATAAAGGTCCGCATTATCAGTATCAGCACTTGGCCATGTATCGGTAGTGCCTATCAAACAGAAAAACAATTAGTCAAAAACATCAGAAACCAAGGGGGAAATTCTGAATAAGATAAATACATTATTTTATTTTACCCTATGCCATATTAGAAAATTTTAGATGAACAAAATGATCAAGCGGATTAGTAATGCATACTTTGAGGTTCTTGTGCAGACGAATTTTCAAGACTAGGCTGTCCAGCGATAACGTCCACTTCCGGTATCCAACAGTGTTCCTGCAATTTCCACGCGACCGATTTTTTTATCATTAAATTTATACAAATTCAAAGCAGGCACGCAAACAAAATCTTGAAAATATTGAAAGATTCGCCCACTACCTTAACTTCAATGACTCAGGTACATTTATGATAGCTTTTCATTTTTCAGTTAGTACCTCAACCATAGGCTAAGGTACATGGACCATGAATCCTCACATCATCAACCAGCTGACACTTTATCCGACTCCAATTAAATATTATGTTAATTTTTAGAGTGTAAATTGTAATCTTTCTTTTTCGCTAAATCTTTACTCAATAGAATTACAGAAAAATCTAGCTCTGCATGCAGAGTCACCTGATAGTGATTAAACCGTAAACATTTAGTGCTTAAGAGAAAGACATCATAACATCCATGAGTAATCGCTCAAGTTTGGTATTATTCTAGGTGCATGCGCACGGAGGCCATATGGATCTGCTCTTGATATTCAAAAGATATTTTACACTCATTGATATTCATGTATAGGCACACTTATAGGTCTGGATTCTTAATGCATTAATTGAGAAAAACACATATGGAGATGCATATGAATAATCAGAAACAAGGAGATCCCAAACTTCTTTCCTCACGAGAAGAAGCACATTGATAGGTTTGGAATATGGATACTTCAATTCAGAAAGAGACATATGGATATGTATACTAATGATCAGCAACAGAAAGCTCCTGAACTTTTTTCTTTACAAGATGCTTGAGCACCTTTATCTTGCCTCAATCAACCCTCAACTTGCAGTCAGAACCTACATTTGTTTCCAAACTGACTTGCTGACAAATCACTTGCAATTGAATAGAAAGCTTTGCCTCTTGGTTGCAACCATTTAGGAGTACTTCCAACAGCAATCTTCATAACTATTTTTGTATCCTGCATTTAGAGTCCTTAACTACGTGGCTCATTGATTACTTTGAGGCTTGGCAAGTCCAAGATTGCAATGATTGTAACTTATCTATTAAGATTTACTGGGGCAACTGGTCTCTTGTATGCTTCCCACTGGAGTCTGCTGGGTGCAATAGACGACTGCTGGCTACAACTGTCTTATGTTGAAAATAGGGGTGTATGTTGAAATTCTTGGCACATGTTAACAGTCCTAGCATTCTGACCTAACCCCCCTGCTTAAGAACAACAAAACACTGAAAATACTATCATAACTGCAATTCGATATTTAATAGGCACTTAAACACATCAAACTGAAAATTATAACAGCAAGTAAAACAGATCCGAAACTCAAATTACATCCCTGTTTTGTTACTCTGGAAAACAGGAAATAATGGAAGTGTCAAAACCTAATTATAATGACTCATGCTCTCTACTGAACTTAATGCTTAAACCCTACCTTGATCTTTCTTTTATAACCAAGGGAAGGCTTCTAGGGTTACAGAGATAGTCTGATCCAAAAATGGATTCGCTCCCAAAATAAATCCTAACCCCAAGATGAATAGTCTTAACCAGTGTTACTTGGGAGCGGGAGCGAAAACGGGAGTGGGAGTGACATTTTCAGAAGCTCCCAGTTTGGGAGTGAATCCCGGAGCACTTTTTATACAATATATATATTTTTTATATTTTGATACATATGTCAACAAAAACATGTAGAATAATTAATTAGTTATAAAATACATAAAAAAACATAGAGTGAACCATATAACAACAATCATCTAGAAGTAATAATATTCATCAACCACGTCCACAAGTTAGTAACATAGTAACATACAAGGCGTTTCCCTCTGAAATGGACTCCCCCAAATGCCTTTATGTCCTAATCATAGCCGTTAGATCTTTTGTTAGACGATTGAACAAAAATCAGCCGTCTAATTTAATTTAATAAAAAAATGTTTTATGTAACTCACCACTTGACATCTGTGCGCCAAGCCTCTGCAGAGTTCGTGGAGTTTATGGCTATTTCCGTTTACGGTTTATGGCTGTTGGTGACTCTACTGCCACCTGGCTTCAATGCACCCATGGTTCTAATTGCATTGATGTCCTAGACGGATCGGGCCTTGCCCCTGGTAATTTGATGGTCTCCATCAACTTACCCTCACGAATAGATATGTTCCCTGGGCTCGTTAGGCTTCGTTTTACTGTTCCTCAACTAGCGTGGAAATTTGGAAGTGCTATCTTCCTCCGGGTATACCGTGCTTGAACCTCTTGCAACCTGGCCTGCAGTTGAGAATAAAGTTCTTGAGCTCATTCTATGAATGTAACAGCACTAAGCTAATCATTACTGGACCTGCTACCTTCCGCTCTTTCATACTTTGTAACACTATATTAAGTGGAGTTTGGGGCAGGAATCCCAAGCAAGGTTTGAAATAGCGATTTGTTGGTTCAGCCATGAATGGCCCAGTTGTAACAATGCTGCAGGTATGGTAGACTTCTGTCGCAAGTTTTGGTTTTGGACAGCCCACCAAGAAAGTCCATAGTATAATTTCCCAAGGCCTTGAAGGCACTAGAAGGAATGTGCAGCCCCGACATTTGCTGAATTTTTGGTGCTGCACAGTGCACAACCCTCGTTAAACTTGGTGGCCTCTGCCTGCATTCTTGGCCAATACACATTCCCTTGCAGGTTTTGCCTGTGTTTTCCTTATACACCAAAGTAGCCAGCGACTTTTGAAGTATAGGCCTCTGGCAGCAAGTGAACTCCAGCCTCTAGCTTCTTCTCTCAGGGTGCATTGCTTATCAGAATTGTACAATAATCATTCACTTCATGTGCATTCTCACCTGTTTCTGTTTGTTGCAATACTGCTAAGATGGGCCTATGGTTTTCATGAGCAGCGACCATTGTCTTACCTTCTTAGTGTTGAAAGCGAGCCAAGCACATGATTATTTCAACAGATAAAACAAGTGACATGCAAAGAAATACACTTGGCTCTGGCTCTAATGGGCAGGATTGCCTACGGCAATAGCTGAATTTAATGCTGCACTGACTTTTCATCTGTACCCCTTTTGGCTCAAGACCCACCTCCTTAGACTATGACAGAAGGTCCTTTAGCTGATTCCTTTGCCCACCTATCAAAATTCTGATTTACTTGTTCGGCACTCCTTTTTTCCACCTTGGGCCTTAATATTGTCAAAATGAACCTTTTGTTGGATTATGGATTCATTTGGGTCGCCCGAAGCGAGGATATATTTTCTTTACCCAAGTAAGATTTAATGAGATAGAGCTTGAGCAGCATACACTTATCTGGTCTTCTATAGAAAATATCATCTTAGTCACATAAGTAAGGACTCCCCAATGGCCATCACTATCTCACTGACATCAAGCAAAAGTACATCACAAATGATTTCATTAATTGATTGGGCAGAGATGGTGAAGTCAAACTTGTATTTTCTTGTGACCTTGAGGTCCATGTCTTTATGCAGCCAACCAAATGGGTAAGGTTTTGGACGTGCCTCCGTTGATAAACCCAATTGCTGCTCAAAAGCTTCAGATATCAGATTTTTCTAGCTAATGGGCTGTAAGTAATGGACTTTTTAACTGACCCTTCACAAAGAAGACGTTTTTGCTTTCATTTTTTCGCTCAGGGCGAGGCTGATCCATAAGGTTCAGTTTTCATCCATCTTCCTATTCCTCCGACTTCTTGTTTGTCCATTGGAGCACATTTCATCCCAGGGAATTTTTTTCTTTCCCGATTCTTGGGAATCAGTTCTGGATGTAACTCCCAACATTGGTCCTTGGTATGCCCATGTCTTTTGCAATGGTCCATTCTTTTGCCTTACATTCATCATTCTGTTCTTCATCCATCCTTTGTACGGTACTAGCAACCTTTACCTTTCATGGTATGTTTTTGTTCATTCATTTCTCTCATTAGTTCTCTGGAGCTCCCTCTAATCACAGCACCTCATTTGCTTTTGGCTTCATTACACTATCTCTGTACAGGCCCAATCAAGGCTGTGAACCTTGAGCAAGGCCAGCTCTTGTCAAATGTAACAGTGAATAACTCCAATGTATTTCATAACCACGTTGGCTTCATCTTCCAAAATACTCAGTATGATAGCTTGCTTTTTGGAACTCGTTAGTGTAATCTTGGACAAACTGCCTATGACGCTATCTAAGACACTGGCTCTGGATTTTCTCCTCCCTTTCACGCCTGGCTAGCTATAGTTTCCTTCTCAGCAAAACTTTGAACTCGTTATAATACATAACAAGTGCTTTCTTTTGCTGTTACAAATTCTAGCAATAGCTTTCCCACCACAAGAGGGCATGCTTTGACATTTTCAAACATGCAAAGGTAATCTTTTGCACATCAGAATGTCCCTGACAACTGAAATAAGCCTCAAGCTGCCTTAATCTGTTATTCAGTTTTTCTGTATGCATCTGCCCATCAATTTGTTGAAAGGTTCGTCTTCACTCTTCTTGGGGCTTTTCTCCCTCCAAGTGATACTATTGTATGGTTTTAATCATCCACTTCCAGGATTGTATAGCACTCTGATATCAAATGACCTGCTCTGTCACCTGCCAACACAGAGACATTAACAGGGGACCAAACTGTTAGTCAGTATTAAAGTAATACCCAGAAAACAGGGCAGATCGATTTATATACATAGTTCATGCCAAAGAAATTAGAAAAACACAGTAGATCAGAAGAGTCTTTGGATACCTTCTAATGAAAATTACAGCAAAGAAACCAAAGCTACTAACTGAGAGCTACGAGGACGCCCAAAACAGGGACATTTCAGTCGGTTTACATTTAGCATTTAGGGAAGTAAGAAAATATAGGAAGCAAGATATTACCAGTGAGATTTATTACACAAAAGTTCAAAACTATTTTGAGAAGGAAGAGTATGGCTTTATTCACTGGGAAATTTCTATACAGAGTTTTGTTACAGATGATTACAATTGTGTTTTGCACTCTAGTATTGGCAGCAAGATTTACATGCGCTGTTCTGGTCTGTATCCTGTTGTGCCCGTGACTTTTCTTCTCTCTCTATCCTTTCTCCTTCCATCGAACTCAGAGAACCCTAGTGAGAAGCTAAACTAACAAAGCAAAACAAAGAAACATCCCCAGAATTGTTTTTTCTGAATGGTTGTCATGATTATCCTGCCAACGTAGCATGAATGCCCATTTGGCTTTGATTGCTTTGATGCCCTGGATGGATCATAAACCAGAAGATCATGTTGTCTCTCCTATGAGTTTTTCTTTATCGTAAAACACAAACACTGGGACATGGGTCCGTGGTTTAATGGCAAAGTGGGGAATTCACTGGTCACAGGTCTCAAGTTTTATTCTTGCAAGTGACAGTGGCACTCTTGTGTTAGCCAATCACTGGGCCAGCAATGATTCAGATCTTGGAAGTTTCACAATAGTGTCATGTTGACAGAAAGAGCACAAAATCTCTATTAATGAGAGTTGAAAACTCGTGGAGTCTTTTAAGTGCTCCCATGTCGAACTCAGCTCAGTACTGCTGTAAGTCCAAGTTAACTTGGTTCCCAGTTTGAATTGTGAAGTGTCAGACCTGCAAGTATTTGTGGGTTACTTGCTAGGCAGATGGAAAAGAACGCTGGTCAGATGTTTTGACGATGGTCAGCGGTCTATAAATGATTGGAATTGAATTTTCTATACACATTCATTCTCAATGTTTATCGTGAATGTGTTTGAAGCATTCTTATCTTATCTTCCAAGGGTGTGAAGGTGTCAAGCAGTCTTTAAATATTTGGAATTGAATTTGCTATTCAGATTCATTTTGTTAATAAATATTCGGAGTTAGTTCGCTGCCTTAATCATTTTTATGAATGTGTTTGAATTTTTATCTTCACGCCAGTTTGATAGGGATCGGTTAGTGAGTTGTGTAGTTTGTATTATGTGTGTTCAAAGGTGTGAACTAAGATTTCGGAAGTAACTGGAATCATTTGTGTTAAAAATACATTTTAAATAAATAAAAAAATCACAATTTCGCTCAAAATTGTCTTATCTAAAATAGTATCATCACATTCTAAGAATGTGTTAAAGTTGAGCTCGTCACAAAATTATCTCTGCGAGTGCACTCATTTCCAGATCCATTTACCAAAGGGATCCAAGTAAAAATCTTGGGTTAGATGTTTTGATGATGGTCAGTGTTTTTTTTCCATCTGCCTAGCAAGTAACCCACAAATACTTGCAGGTCTGACACTTCACAATTCAAACTGGGAACCAAGTTAACTTGGACTTGCATCAGTACTGAGCTGAGTTCGACATGGGAGCACTTAAAAGACTCCACGAGTTTTCAACTCTCATTAATAGAGATTTTGTGCTCTTTCTGTCAACATGACACTGTTGTGAAACTTCCAAGATCTGAATCATTGCTGGCCCAGTGATTGGCTAACACAAGAGTGCCACTGTCACTTGCAAGAATAAAACTTGAGACCTGTGACCAGTGAATTCCACACTTTTCCATTAAACCAAGGACCCATGTCCCAGTGTTTGTGTTTTACGATAAAGAAAAACTCATAGGAGAGACAACATGATCTTCTGGTTTATGATCCATCCAGGGCATCAAAGCAATCAAAGCCAAATGGGCATTCATGCCACGTTGGTAGGATAATCATGACAACCATTCAGGAAAAACAATTTTTGGGAAGTTTCTTTGTTTTGCTTTGTTAGTTTAGCTTCTCACTAGGGTTCTCTGAGTTCGATGGAAGGAGAAAGGATAGAGAGAGAAGAAAAGTCACGAGCACAACAGGATACAGACCAGAACAACGCATGTAAATCTTGCTGCCAATACTAGAGTGCAAAACAACTGTACTCATCTGTAACAAAACTCTGTATAGAAATTTCCCAGTGAATAAAGCCATACTCTTCCTTCTCAAAATAGTTTTGAACTTTTGTGTAATAAATCTCACGGGTAATATCTTGCTTCCTATATTTTCTTACTTCCCTAAATGCTAAATGTAAAACGACTGAAATGTCCCTGTTTTGGGCGTCCTCATAGCTCTCTGTTAGTAGCTTTGGTTTCTTTGCTCTATTTTTCATTAGAAGGTATCCAAAGACTCTTCTGATCTACTGTGTTTTTCTAATTTCTCTGGCATGAACTATGTATATAAATCGATCTGCCCTGTTTTCTGGGTATTACTTTAATACTGACTAGCAGTTTGGTCCCCTGTTAATGTCTTTGTGTTGGCAGGTGACAGAGCAGGTCATTTGATATCAGAGTGCTATACAATCCTAGAAGTGGATGATTAAAACCATACAATAGTATCACTTGGAGGGAGAAAAGCCCCAGGAAGAGTGAAGACGAACCTTTCAACAAATTGATGGGCAGATGCATACAGAAAAACTGAATAACAGATTAAGGCAGCTTGAGGTTTATTTCAGTTGTCAGGGACATTCTGATGTGCAAAAGATTACCTTTGCATGTTTGAAAATGTCAAAGCATGCCCTCCTGTGGTGCGAAAGCTATTGCTAGAATTTGTAACAGCAAAAGAAAGCACTTGTTATGTATTATAACGAGTTCAAAGTTTTGCTGAGAAGGAAATTGTATCCAGCCAGGCGTGAAAGGGAGGAGAAAATCCAGAGCCAGTGTCTTAGATAGCGTCACAAGCAGCTTGTCCAAGATTACACTGACGAGTTCCAAAAAGCAAGCGATCATACTGAGTATTTTGGAAGATGAAGCCAACGTGGTTATGAAATACATTGGAGTTATTCACTGTTACATTCTACAAAAGCTGGCCTTGCTCAAGGTTCACAACCTTGATTGGGCCTATACATGTCGCTATTCTTTCACAAATTATTATTATTTACAAAATATCCATTTTCAAAATACACATAACTAACTATTGCAATTGTAACTCATTATCTTCCACCCTTACTTTCAACAATGTCCATTCACATGTTCCTATCCTTCCCCACTTTATACATGTCCCTATTCTTCCCCACTCTATGCTATTCTTCACCACTCTATGCCTTACGGCGTTTCCTTTGCAACATAAGGTGCAAATGCTAGTTTTAATCAATTATACTCAACAAAATAATCAAAATCCCACAAAGTTATGAAGATGAAAATAGAAATTAAACTGCTCTATCGATATTAATATCACCATTACAATCAAAATTCCACAAAGTTGTGAATATGAAAATAGAAATTAAGCTGCTCCATCGGTATTAATATCACCATTACTGTATTATTATTGATCGTTCTTCAGGGAAATTTATGAAATGATGTCTTTTGTATGGTGCCTACGGCTCGTTTCGGTGGAGTATACATTGAACTTACCTTTATTTGTAAGGTAGGTGCAGGGATTGAACTGAATACTATTCAGGCCATTTTATTCACGAGACCATGGATAAATTGGTTGTTCCATACAATGTTAACAGAAAGTAATGGTAGCTCATCTAATGAGCCGCTCAGGTTTTCAAGTAGGTCATCATTGTTTTCACAGGAGTGCACAAGGGTGAGCAGAGGTAAAACTCGTGGGCACAGATTTCCAAGCCATAGAGATTTAAAAAACTTGTTGCAAGGTCCTTGTGAATTTTTTTCGACATGGAAAATTTAAGAAAAATCCAAAGTTAATATTATAAAACAACAAAAAAACAATTCTTTACGGCATTAGTGTCACTTGATTTAGGAGGAGCATTAGCGTTTATATCACAATGCAAGTGCCTTTCCATATCAGTCAGTCTAGATTCAAGAATATCCATGGTAACATGTTGGTTATTTTGGTTCTCCAACATTTTTTTGATGTCTTCCAAAGACACAAACACGTTATGCTTTTTCACATATTTGTCTTTCAATACCAGACCAAACAGAGTCTTTTTCACATATTTGTCTTTCAATACCGGACCAAACAGAGTCTTTTTCACATATTTGTCTTTCAATACCGGACCAAACAGAGTCTTTATTTGCTAATGAAGAAAAACATAATTGAGATATTATTGTTTCGATCCCTTAGTATGACCAAGGTCTAAAACACAGCGAGAGACCTCATCCAGAATATCAGAATATCAGAGTTAGAGTAGGATTGACTTTTCGCTCCCACCTGCGTTTCTAATTTCTTGATTTCTCATTGTATTTCTGGGTTACTGAGTTAAAATATGTAGTTGTTGAATCCCAGGAAAAGATTAAAAGCTGCATTGAACTTGTGGGTTGTTTCCACCACCACCCTTTCCGTTTTCTAAGCAGCATAACAGAAAAGAGGCGATTAGACTTCAAACAAAATTAAAACAACCATTACCTAAAAAGTGATTGGAGTAAAACCTAAACCAAACACTACCAGAAAACAAACCCAAAAAGATATCAGTTCCATCACAATGAAAGATAGACCAGACTATACCACACTATGGAACTCCTACTCAAACACCCGAAGATTGACTCCACTCGCTATGGAACCTAATTAAACCTAAAAAAAAGTAGTCAGACAACAAGTCACAAATCCAATGGTGTACCAGGAATTCCATAATTTCACCAAAATAAATTAGACAACAAATCACAAACCCAATGGTGTACCAGGAATTCCATAATTGCACCAAAATAAGTTAAAACAGAAAGGAAAAAGTGTGTTTTCCCCGACAACAAACTCGACATAAGAGACCCCTTTCCTTGAACAATACTTCTCACAGATTTATTTTCCCAAGCCAGACCAAACCCAAGACCCAAAATGTACATAGACACCACGGCAACAATTACACAGATAGGGACTAAACTAGCACAACCTGGAGTAATATAAAGTATTACAAGGTAAACCAGAAAATTCAATACCAACATTCTGGAGTCTGCAACCACAATTTGAAACGTGTGCTGACATCCACATCCATTTGTCGAAGCCAACAGAACTAAATTTCTACACCAGCCTCCACTTTTCCGACATCCACTGCAAATTATGTCCCTCAAGCTTATTATTAGGCATCCAAACTCACAATTCTCCCACCGCACCAAGACACAGTCTACCAAACCCCAGTTTCAACATCTCCAGCCTAAACTACCCAACTGCCTCCACTTCTCCGGCTCTCAGCAAAAAACATTCCTCTCATAGAACATGTCAAGTGCCAAAATAAGCCAAAACTCCACTTGTGCAGCTCAAAGCAAAAAGCATTCCTCTCAATGCACATGTCAAGTGCGAAAATAAGCCAAAATAGTAAAACGCAGGAGCCAGTCAAAAGAGCAGACAACAGGGAGGTCGGCTCCTCGAGCTCACACCTACAACTACCTTCAATCCTCACCACCAAAATCAATAAACAATTCATTGCGCCTGTATTTAATGCTAACTAGGTGGTTGCACAGCGTTTTTCCATTTAATGCTCTTCAAGTGGACAAGGTAGCGAGATCGTCCCCAATTTTTAAAATGTAAATCATAAATATTTCGAAAACATAAATTCAATGTTTCACCTCGTCAAACTCATTTAAATGATATCGTAGTTTATTTTTTTAATTATTTTTTATTTTAGTATTAAAATAATAATTTATATATGATAATACTAAATCATTTAGGTTAACTTTTTATTAGGGAAACCATACTAAAGCTAAAAGTTCATTTTCTATAGAAACATAAGATAAAAGTGTACTAAGATAACAAAAATTGAGAAGTGGGTCTATTTAACTTTGGAAGTGAGTAGTAAGAATTAGAAATCAGTTAACCAAAGACAACAGAAACTAAGACAAAGGATCAAAATCAGTGGCTGCAACCTCGATGGGATTTTTTTTGTTACTTAGGATACCAACGAATTTTTCAATGTGTTCCATCCTTTATTTTTTTAATTTAATATTTTATTGTTAAGCCTTTAGAATAATAATAATAATTGGATTTCTTTTTAGAGTACATGATAATATTTAAAAACTTAGGTTAGTCTTTTATTAGAGAGACCATACCAAAGTCAAAAGTTCACTCTCCATAGATAGGTATAATATGACAGAGTATTAAGATAGTCAATATTAAACATACAAAAGTTGAAAAGTGGGCAAGGAAAATTTAAGGATGCAAATTTATCTTAAAGTTTAGAAACCTTGGGAAATCCCACTAGTCCATAATATGAAATCTATAAAAATTTTGGAGATATTTTTGTAAAAATATTCAAATTTATAATATTTGTATATAGTCTATATATAATTTTTTTGGTGATTTTTAGGGTATAATTTCATTCTATAAAATTTGGGTGAATCATTTTTACAAGAAAATGGAAATTAGCGAATCCTTTTTTTGGAAAAAGTATAGAAAATTAGCCCATGGGCGAATATTATCCCCTAAAATTTTCCCTGAAAGTGGGTCTATTCGACCTTAGAAGTGAATAGTAGGATCTAGAAACCAATAAAATAAAGACAATAGAAACTAAGAGGAAGGATCAGAATCTGTGGCTACAGCCTTGATGGGATATTTTTAGTTACCTGGGATGCCTCCAACTAGGTGTGGGTTACCAAGGTGTTGTTCAATGTGTTTAATTCTTTGATCCAGGTCTTTCATATGGTGATGTAGATGCTCAATTAGATGGAGGACATTAGTCTAATGCTCGTGCTAGTCCAATAAGGTTCTTCCAAGGAGTAATTTCATGTGCCAATATAAGTCTATTATGTGCATGTACTGGTTGAGGCATCCATAAGTATGCCTAATATATGGTAATCACTATGCTAACTTAGTAAACACCTCCATGCCTAATATCTAATGCTTATGAGAGGTTCCTACCCCTTCAATGCAAGTAAGTTCCACTTGGATGGGCCTCAGAGTGAGCTTGCGAAAAATGGGAAGTAGTTTCCTCCAATTAACGGTACGTATGTGTGCTTTTCCTATGGGCTCGTTCTTGGTAGTAAGTTGCTCCCCTACGGATGGGGCACACTAACGAGGCATGGAGGAGAGGCTAGAAACAATTAGGTGGTATAGGGCTAAGGGAGGGGATACGAGAGCTTCTGAAGCCTGAGGGAGTGCCATGTGGAAGAGCCATGGGTCAGAAAGATAGCACGACAAGTACCACAGACGATTGAAATAGCCAACAACTTTTGATGATGAAGGAAGAGGGCCAACTAGAGAAGAAGCATGGCGAGCAAAACAATGCTAACTAGTGAAAAGGTCCAAAGGCTAAGTCTACATAGTAGTTGCTAGAATACTAAAGAAAATAGATAACAAAACCCATCGAAACTAACCAGAGATAAACGCACTAGAGGAATAAAGAAGAACCATCGAATGAGAGAGAGAAATTGGAGTCATAATCCTAGTTAGGAGTAGTTCAGTGAAGCCGCATCTAGGACCATTTTTTAGCAAGATAGATTATTTTCACCCTGCATGCAGAAAATCTTGGATGAAAAAGATGCTTGATTGCCATCTAACTTACAACAGAAAAATAACTATAGAAAGGGCATAAACCTTCTTGAATTTTGGAAATAACCATTGATAATGCAGTTTCATAGAACAAAGGAAGAACCAACTCCACTAAAGAAATGATTTCCAAATCCAAGTTTTCATATGTTGTTAGGTTAAGGATCAAAGGAGTGGGTCAACAGAGAACCCTAATCAAAGTTATCGTGAGTCATAACTTGTGATACATGTTTGTTTTAGGCTAGTCACCATTAGCATCAAAACTACGCTTTCTCTAAAAAAGAATACAGGGAACAATAACCATAATTGACACAAGCTAGCACTCCACAAGAGTGGAGTCCGTACAAATAGACAGACTGCGCAAATTACAATCAAGTCTCAAGTGTGGGGTGCTTAATGAATTAATGTTGCGAATGACCAACTACATGCAGAGAATTGGGATAATACAAACATATTCACTATGGGGGTGCATTGTCATGTCCCTTGGTCCTTTGGCCAGGTAGGACGTTGATAGCCTACCCCCATCCCACCCCCTCCCCCCCTCTCCCCCTCACTTTTCCTCATAATGCACCCCATCCAGGGCTGAAAGTTATTTCTAAATACACTTCAAATAAATTTCCTTAAGGGGGAATATGGCAAGAGGTTCTAAGTGCATAAAATTTGGTTAAGGAATGAAGGATTCCATAATTAGCCAGTAGTTTATTGATTATTTTACCTATTCATCAAACATGGGAGGGAATGATAAATAGGATGTTGATAATTAGAGAGGATACCCAATAGATAAGTGCTTCTAGTCACAAACAATTGCATACTTTGTGTATCAATATAGCATTGTGGATTTTGTGTAGCATGTTCACAATCAGTTGGGAGTCCTCTTGCATAAAGAGCTTAATAAATCCTTAATATTGTGCAATTTCTAGACCTAATATAAAATCCATGAGTTCAGTTGCATTGTTGTTGTTAAGGCGTTGCATGCTTGAGAAAATGTAAAGAGGCATGTCGTCAAGGTCGCGAATGATACTACCATATCCCATTAGTCTAGGGTTTCCTTTAGATACCCCCTCAAAGTTTAATTTGAGGAAGGAGGGAGGAAGGGGAGACCAAACAGATGGAATGGGTGGGGGATGGCAGGGAAATGGAAGAGTATGATGGAGAAGGAGGGTCGAAAAGATGCCAACTATGTAGGATCCTATATTTTCTACCATGATATTGTTAGTCTTGGGGAGATCAAGAGAATGAAAGAATGGATTCTTTAATGTTACAAAGAATGGAATTCAAGAGACATACTAGGGGAATGGCAGAGCCCTTGAAATTTTTTTTGTTGCACTCTTTCCATATTTCCTATAGGAGGATGTTGGGGGATAATTTCCATATGTAGTTGAGAATAAAGTTGGAAAATGTTTTTTTCTCAATTTGTGATGGTATTTAAGATATTGGGCGTGTCCCTATCACAGTGAGTAATGCGTTCTTCTAGCCTAGTCCAAAAGCATGAGGAGAAATAACAACTTTTTAATTGATGTTCAAGGTTTTCCAGATGGAGAAGACAAAGTGAGAATCTAGATGGTCCTTAGTAATTATGCTTTTGAATATTGTCCCATCTTATTTTGCATTAGAAGCCATAAAAAGAAGGATATATTGGCAGAGTGTTATACTTCCAAATTTTGTTCCATAACTCATCAACTTGTAAAGCTTGATGTCTAGCTTCAAGATGATGAGCTTCATGTATGGAAAAGGTTCCTTCTGATGTGTAGCCTCAGTGAAGTTTTTCCAGCTTGGGTGAAAAGGGGATGAGCAATTTTTGGAGACTTCCCCAGAAACATCGCCATAACCCATTCTCCAACTTGGGATGTCATGCTTTTGATGGTAACTATTGTTGCAATTGTGAGCTAATTTCAGTATTTCTCTAATAATCAACAAGTTTTTTTAACCCCTAATAAGTCATCTATAATAGCATCATATCTAGTTGTTTTTTGTCACAAAGTTTAGGAAGTTGTTTCCATGAGTCTTCCCAAAATAAAGCAATGTGACTATCTTTGACTTCCTAGAAGTAGCGTTGTTGAATTAATTGTATACCATTTTTGGTAAGAGACCACATGGAAGAACCAAAGGCTATGTTGTGCATCTGTATGAGGTGTTGTGAAGGAAAAATGGGGAGCATATTTGCAGTTCCAGATGCTTTTCCATAGGCCCAAACCTCCTTGTATCCATCTCCACTATACTTTTTCTCCCAACACTATTGTCATGATCACGGGGTCGTGTATCCAAGTCCTCATTTTAGCTTCAACTTATAGATTTTATCCCATGCCATTAAGGCCCATTTATTTTCCAAATGGGATCTGCTGTAGAGGAAGGTGTGTTGGATACATCATAGCTCCTATGGGATCAAGGTCAAAGCTATAAGTACTGAACATAAATAGGTGAGGAAGGCTTGAAGCACTAATTTTAATAGAACCAATCCTCCAACAACATTAGGGAGTGGAAGGCCCAAACCACCATTTTTTTGTTCTATTTAGATAATAACTCCACCCATAAGCTCGATTTGAGGGAGCCAACAACTAATAGAGCACCCAAGTATTTTGTGAGGAGCTTACATTTTTGAAAACTTAAAATTATAGAAATATTTCTATCCACTGCAATTGGGGTGTTGAAGAAGAAAACTTGAGATTTGATCTTATTGATTTCCATACCACGGGTGAGAGAGAAATGTTCCAATATTTGTGTGAATTCTCATGCTTTGGGAACTACTGGGGTACCCATACCCATACTGTTTTGGTAAAAACAGAATAAGCTCTTTAGAGATCTCTTGATGATTCAAAAAAAATTCTCTAACAAAATTTTAATGGAGGATTTGCATTTGTGGTGGCAATGCTAAAGCATGGATTTGTGAGAAAAGGTGGTTTTCTTTTCCCCCTCTTTAAGTCACCAGACTTGGGATTTTTGCTATCATAAATATTATTCCTACTTTCATTGTTCCTTCGGATCAGTGATATTGAAAGCCTCTTCTTTGATTAATGCCTTCTTCCATATATGACGACTTCCTACTATATTGCTTTCATCTTTTGTTCCAACTTGCGCTCTTCTTTCAAAGTGTCGCCGAATTTGGTTTTGTTCCAGCCTTTAAGGCATCATTTTTTTGTGTTTGAGTTTTTGATGGAGTTTTTACATTAATCATCCTCCCAAGGCATCATGTTCTCCCCACAATTGCTTTTTGTTGGCTTGAAAGTTTGGATGGGGTAGCCATCACTTTTCAAAGCAAAAAGGTTTGTTATGGGGTTGAGACTTCAGGTTTATGTTTAAACATATGGGCCAATGATCTGAACCATGACTAGGAAGAATGGATGCCTCCAAGATGATGTCCCATGTCATTATGGGTTCCATGAATAAGAAACGATCCAATTTCAAAGGCACTTGTTGCGTCCCCCCTCGTCAGTTATTCCAGGTGAAGATACCATTGGTGGTATTGAGATGAAAACTTTAAGAGGATGGCATTATCTCCTAAAAGAGGATAGAGTCTACATCTAGTTGCCTTATACCTTTTCATTCCTCTTCTAATTATTTGATAAGGTTAAAATCTCCACCAAGGATCTAGGGGGAAGGGGAGAAGAGATTGTGTGTGTCAATGATGGAATGAAGGAAGAGGAGTTTTTCCTTTGGAGAGGTTGGAAAATAAACATTTTAAAGGTAACAGGCTTCAGCTAATCCAATGAGTTGGAATTGAATAGTGATGATGCAGAAGGAAGAAAACATGTTTAGAACATGTATGTCTTGGGTGCTCCATATAATAGCAAGGCCTCCAAAGAGGCATTGTGCGTCGTTAGTGATCATGCTACAATCACTTGTCTATTTGCTTATGAGATTGGTGATTGTCTCATTGGAAGTTTTAGTTTCACTTGCCCATTTGCTTATGTGATTAGTGTCTGTCTCATTGGAAGTTTTAGTTTCCTTAAGTGTGCCAGTTTTCTTTAAAAAGCCCCTATTTTCCTTTGCAATTTAGGCCTCTAATATTCCATGAGATAATCTTCATGTTAGGGGTATTCTAAAAATAGAGGAAACATGTTAGAGGTATTATAAAAGTAGAGAAAACATGTTGTGAATAGTTCTAATAACTCGAAAATGTATAGAATTATTTAATAGCTTTTGGGATAAGTGATATAGTATTTACCTCTCGCATGTAGACAATTTGTTTTGTACGGGGATTTGTCCTCATAAAATCATTGGTTGAAATCTGAATCTCACGTAAAGGTTCCCTTAGAGTAGAACATTGGTTCAAATCCAATTTTCGCGTGGAGGTTGGTTCAAACCCAAATCTTATGTGTAGGTTCCCTAGAGCAGATTATTTAGATTGTTCCTCCATCTAGTATGAGGTTAAAAAGAAGTGAAATACAAAATATATTTTTGGGATTTGTGAGGAATTGAATAATTAACATAGTTGGCTATGTTGTTCTTTCATGTAACATTGGCTGGAATTATTAAAAATAAATAAGTAATATATAAAATATAATTTTAAAGATTACTTAAGATTTTGAATAATATTAGATATCATTTTCTAGGTTTCTTATGATTTAAATAATTAACATAGTTTTTAGATTTTTCTTACATGTAACATTAAACCCAGAAAACATTAATATATTAAACAACATTTTCAGAATTTCTCATTTTAAAATAATTAACATAGATACAATAATATTATGTAAACTATTCAAAATAATAAGACATTTAATGAATATTTGAAAATATTCTCTTAAAGAGCCAACTCCGCCACGTAGTCATAACCCCATGCTTTTGCAACGAAAGTTTTACCATTGGCTCCATTAATGATTCCTGTTTTTTTGTTATTTTTTTTTAGAAACAACAAGATTACTCAGTTAGAAATAGTGGAATAGATAAAACAATCACTGGAGAAGAGAAATCACTTTGCATTACGTAACAACCCTGGACCTTGGCTTACTTTCCTTGGCTAGAGAAATTACAAATTTATAGAGGCAGAAGAAAGATATAGAATCTTGTATGTGATTCAGATGGAGATCTGGAATGATCTAGAAACTAATGGTGGTGAAGAAAGATCTAGAATCCTCGAGATCTAGAAAGGTCTGATCTAGAAGGATCTAGAATCCTGCGTGAATTTGGCTTCACACTTAACATCCTCCCACTTAAAGCCAAATAAGAGTCATCAAGTCACACCGAGTCCTACCATGCCTCTACATAACTCATGTTTATTTCGTGGTAGAATCTTAGTGAGCATATCAGCAGAGTTCCTATCTGTATGGATCTTTTCCAAGGATAATTGTTCTTCCTCCAACACATGCCGAATCCAATGGTACCTTAAGTCAATGTGCTTGGTTTTTGAATGAAATTCTAGGTTTTTTGCGAAGTGAATGGCACTCTAACTATCACAATATTACACATACTTGTCCTACTTTATTCCTATCTCTCCTAGGAATTGCTGCATCCACAACATCTCTTTACAAGCTTCTGTTGCAACTATGTACTCTGCTTCTGTTGTAGAGAGGGTGACTATTCTTTGTAGCCTTGACACCCAAGATACTGTTATAGCTGCAAATGTATACAAATAACCTATAGTGGACTTTTCGGTATCCATATCTCCAGCCATATCCGCATCTGTAAATCCTTCAAGCACAGTCTCATCATGACCAAAACATAAACAATAATGAATAGTACCCTTGAGATACCTCAAAATCCATCTTACTACTTTCCGATGTTGTTTGCCTGGATTGGCAAGGAACCTACTCACTACTCCCACTGAATATGCAATGTCTAGTCATGTGCATACCATGGCATACATCAAACTGCCAACTACTGAAGCATAAGGAATATTACTCATCTCTTCTTTCTCCTTGTCATCACTAGGACATAATTCAATACTCAGCTTGAAGTGGGTTGCAAGGGGTGTACCAACTGGCTTGGAATCCTTCATATTTTATTCGAATTGGATCCATAAAAATTATCATAGTTCTATGACTATATCAAATTAGGACATGCTTCAAAAACTCGTGAACAAAGAGCTATCAGGAAGGACCTCTGGACAGTGGAAGTGTGTAGCTAGCAAGGAACGACGAGGACCTCAGTCAAAGCACGCTGACCGAGGCCCATGGAGACCGCGCAGGACACAAACTAGCAGTTAAGAAGTCCGGATCAGAAAACCGAGGTTGTTTCTGATGCGCGATTAGCGCTCGCTGGGAAAAACCCCTCGAGAAGGAAAAGCCCAGAGCACTCGGTCACATGGGAAGCCAGGGAACCATAGGAAAAAGCGCTAAAGAAAAAATCGGGTCTTGTGCTACAAAACCAATGGAATATCGAAGGCGTTTTGGGCAGTAAGCGGATTTGATAGGAGAACGAGCGATACCACACATTGCACAACGCGTGTCCAACGGATGAGAGAGAAAACCACCTCTCGTCGTAGGCTAACAGTCGAGCAAGTCAACCACGCGATAAGAGCGAACACCGTAGGATCTGGGGGCTCCAGATCTAACGACAGAGATTGCGCCTGATGAATGATTAGATCTGGAGGGAGAATTAAGCTGCGGCATATAAAAGTCTGAAGTCCGAATTGACCACTGAGTTGGCAGATGAATCATTACACAGCGTAACCAAAATACCGAACCGTTTGAGGAAGAGCTGGCGCAGTTCGTGAGAGGACAAGTGGTCCACTTCCCTATGAGAGATTACACAGTGGCAATGACGCAGAGGCAGGGAACTCCAAGAGAACAACAACAGGCGATCCAAAGGGGCGAAAGAGGAAGCGAACAGTCGTGAGACAAATTGGCTTTAAGCCATGAACAAACAAAGACAGAGACAGGGAGAGCGCGAAGCGAGAGTAAAGCGAGCATTGTAATAAAGAAGGAGAGAGT
>APFE030888446.1:266431-362498 GCA_000404065.3 Pinus taeda | reverse complement strand
ATTACAAAAATAAGACACGATGCTCCTCGCAGGGAGTTAACTATCCTTTAATATATGACTCCTACAAGTATACCACGGGTCAAATAAACCGCTTATTACTAATACCCGTGCCCATTTGCAACTAACTGTGGTTCCTTTATTAATTGCGGATTAACCACTTACAATTATTAATATGGGCTTTATTGACTCTTAACTATGACGTGGTCCCATTACATAGATAAGGGGGTTAGGCTGGGACCCTAACAACATTTAACCAGAATTAAGATATGACAAACTGATCATATAATCATATCCTAAACCTAGAACTTGTGCTAATTGATATCATTAAATAATAACACATATTACCATATGCATAATACCAATTAGGTCAGGGACTTCCACATACCACCCAACCATAGTTTGGGGTTGAATCAAATCTTTGTTTCAGATCAATCACCCCCGTGCCATATTCCAAACATGAATGTGGCATCGCATGGGATAAACCAAACATAACCAAATAGGGAATTAAAATATTAAACCATCTCCACCCTTAAGCCATAGTGATTTTACCTAAACCAGTCTATAAATTACTAAAACCAAAACAAGTTTGGATGCCTCAAGATTTCTTTACGATGCCCACAGTAATTTTCCTATCTCCACCCACCTATCAAGAGCTTCCTGGAGAAAACCATATCCACTGTCAACCCTTGGGATTTTCTTGAGACCACCTTAATCATATCTGAATCCATCGACAATCCAAAGCTCAACCAAAATGAAAACCCACTATATTATGGCTATTTGGGAAATGGAAAAGGAAAGGTTGTACATCACTATCAGTCTAGGAAAATCCAATGCCAATGAAAATAGACATGAACAATAAACCAATTCATAATCATGCATTCATGTCCTAGCAAGATAACCAAACATGCAACCTATTACCTACAAAATCCTCTTGTTGATTTTTCTTTCTTTGCTTGATTTCTTCCCTTGCTTACTGTTGTCCAATATTCATCTTGCGCTCCCTTGATTGGCTCTTGCTTGTGTCTTCCTTGTGTCCAAGTGCTCTTTATTCTCTTGCTCTCCTCTTTTGTAATTGAATGCTAGAATGTCCATGAGTATGTGTGAATGTTCTCTCTCCTTTTTCTTTTCCTTTTTCTTCACTTTCCTTTGTATGGATATTCTTGTGTCTTGACCTTCCTTTTCTCCTATTTTCCTTTATTTCTTGTATTAATTTATTTTATTTTCCTTTTCCAATGCTAATGCCAATTTTCATAGCCAATAATAAACCATAAGTGGATCCCAATATAATTTTTTTCCCATCCATTCATCTTCGAATACATGTCTCATGACCTTGGTTTGATTTTTTCCTTGATAATGTCCATTTATTACATACCCAAGGTCGTTATAGAGCCACTCTACTAATGTGATGGAGATTCACCACTGAAGAGTGTGCCAACCTGCTTCGAGGCTCTCGATAAGATACTATGTAGAGAACCTTGTTATCAAGCTTAATATATTGTGAGTCGAGATGGAAAAGGGAAGTTTCTAGCTTCGTGGAGAAAAATGTGCTAATAGTTTAGCCTCCCTTGTCTCCAGTTTTGCTTGGAGGACTAGAAATAAAGAGTCTTTACAAGCATGGCTCATAGAATTAAGCTAATGTAAGTTGCCATTCACTATCTGAATTACTACATTGAGGTGAGAACTAAACCAACTATACCGCTAGATGGGATTTTGTGTTTAGTATTTTGTGCTCGTAATCCTTCTAGCTAAGGTAGTCGACCTTGGTGGAGCCATGAATTATCTTGATTGGGGAATTGAATTCCATTTATGATGGTGGCAGAGTGTGCCCAATCCAATGAAACAAATAGCACATACAATCAAGCAAGGAGATTGCAATCCAAGCAAGGAGTATATGACAGGAGTGGAGATGATGAGAAAGGAGTTCAAAATGCATGACACTAGATTACATGTGTAAGATAGTCCCTATGTCGATCTGTTGAATGCATTAACTAGCTAAGGGGGTGTGCTACCACGGCCCCCTGGCTGAATGGTTAGGTGGGATGGCTACAACCTCCCCCCTTCTAGCATGTGAAACATCTTATCTAGGGATATCAACTTTAGATAAATTTATCGAGAAAAATTTCTAAAAGTACTTTAATGTTTACCATAAATAGAATATTTTAATACTCATTTTAAATAAATTTATTTTAGAGTGAGAGGTGTAATTTATTCAATTCTTAATATGAAATTATCTTATGGATATATGCTTTCTACCTCCCCTAATTTCATAATATCAATTTTTTTTTAATGTATACTATATCAAATATGAACAAAATATTTCAATGTCCATATAAAACAAGTGCTACAAAGTAGCTTGAGCGTGATTTAGTAAAAAAATACTAAATTGATGTATTAAATGTTAGACAATGCAAGTGTATTTAATAAGTGTTTTTTGAACAAAAAAAGTTATTAGTGATTTTAGTTGCGTAGTTATCATAACTACACTGCACAAATGCACTAATTTTCCTTAGTTTCACATACAATTTTGCATGAAATGTGTTGTAGATCCAATGTAAAATGATTAAAAAAATAAAATTCCTGTGAAAATATATTCTTTGCTATAAATTTTCACATACCCGCCCATTTATCACCATTAAAAGTGTGATGAAAATAAATGCATTAAAAAAACTTTAGTTCATATGTATCATCATTAAATTATAACATGCACCACCATTAAATTATCCACCATTAAATTATAACATGCACCATCATTAAATTATCCACCAGTTATCTTAACATGCACCATCATTTTAAGTACACATTACAGTTTGCCATAGTTTAATGAATGCTTCTTTTATTATCAATAAAGAATAATGTAATATTTTAACTTAATTTTAAATATGTTTCAGTGTTTCATTTGATTTTTGGTGTATGCATTTTGAATAAAGAGCAAAAGACAAAATTAGGAAATAGTTTTGGTTGAGAGGAAATACTCTGAAGAGCCTAACCAGAAGTCATAGGTTCCATACTCCATGCTATCTAAACACCCTGAAAATGAAGACAGGGACCAAAAAAGTTCAATTGGTTAATATTTTTTTTTTTTTTTAAATGGGAGGGGCTAGTTTCTTTCAGAAGCATTATGGACTCTCTTTTTTACATATATTTTATATATGCCTGTCAGTATAGACTGACAGTTGTCACATCGATCCCCATCACCACCATTGCCGGAATGGAACATAAGCTATAGCATCAGCAGGATTCGAACGCGGCCAGAGAAGCGTGCAAACCAACCACCCCTACCGCTATATCATGCACTCGCTAATATCTTTATAGAAATTATAAACCAGAAAAAACCTAAAATTATCTTTGCATTAAAAAATGTTGTGATTCAACCAGTAATTGAGCACAATTTATAGAAAATAAAAAAAAATTCACCAAACTAGTAACAATTAGTTAAAATACAGGGCATATAGATGTTTGAATCCAACTGCTGATCTCACTCTTAGGCTTATACAGTTTACGAAGCCAATCAAAACGTTCATCTGGGACATTCACTGAGGCTTCGTTGGGTTCAATCGTGCAACAGGGAACAATTATGGAGAGTTTAGTTAAAGTTTTGAAGAGTGTGGACTTCTTGACATTTGGAAGTCCAATTTGCCATCATGGAGAGCTTAGTTAAAGTTTTGAAGAGGGTCGACTTCTTGACATTTGGAAGTCCAACCTGCCATGGCCAATTTTTTTTAATGAAAATTACATTGGGAAAAAATTAATAATAGTAACTGGAGTAAGTTTAAACGATAATAATGTTGTAACATTAATATATTATTGAAATGAATATTATTACATCAATAGTGTATATCAAATTTTAGGAAAAATTAAAAATTGCTAATTTTTTTCAGAGTGAAATATGTCTATTTTATTTAAACTTTTTTTGGGATAACATGTAGAAGAGTTTAAACATAAATTTTTATCTGAAAATATAAATTCAATTAGAAAAATCCAGTAATAAATAAATGCAATAAGTCCACATCATTAAAACAATTTGCCCAACGAATCGAGTCATGTTAAGAAAAATATTGAACTCCCATGTCATCAAATTTAAAGTACATGTCACATCTAGTGATGTAAGAAAAATATTGAACTCCCATGTCATCTAAGTGGTGCAATGTCAAAGAATCCCACAGGGATCCCACGTGCCTTCTTCGATGGTGCTACTCAACTTGGCATGTGCGTATCTGGTGTTTATATCCTCCTAGAAGTTGGACATGCTTATGAAATATAGTGGAATGGCAGTCCCGTTCAAACAATACAGCTGAGGTGATGGCTTTAGCAGGCCTTATCTCCTTATGCATCTTTCAGGATTTAAAGAATGTTCAAATAGATGGAGACTCGAAATTGATCATCGATCATATCCTATTAAAACACAAGATAAAAAACATACATCTCGAGGGATGGCTTAACAGGACAACAGCTCTATGGAACAGCAGTAGGGACTACTCTATTACTCACATCAACAGGGACCTAAACAATAAAGCAGATGAATTATCCAAGATGAGACTTTCTTCCCCACAAGGAATTTGGAGAATGCAGAGAAAGACAGAATCTCTTCTACCAGATCCAGGATTTCTGCCTACCGGGTACATAATTTCCTTTCTTTATAAAGAATATCTAATATGTATCCTCTTTTCTTTCACAATTTTGTGAAACTTTTTTACATATATAATCTAGCCAAGAGGCACATATCCCTCTATATCATGCTCATATATTCCAATTTTCCATGGATCTACAGTTTGGGAGTTTTTGGGTAAGATCCTTTTATCGGAATGTTTTTCCAAACAGCCAAATCTTAAAGCACATCCGCACTGCTACAATCTTTACTTCTCTTTTATCAATATAACTGTATATCTCTCCTTTATAAATATAAAATATATAACGTTTTTTCGTGCTGAAAAAAATTTACAGTACATGTCACATCTAGTGATCCCGTAATCCTTTGGAGAGCAATGACAAACGAAATTATGCAGAAAGGTGCATGAAGTATTGAAGAAGCCTGTTAAATGGCACGAAATCCTTTCGCATATGATAGAAACTTAGTGCTTTTTTTCATTCCAATAATTCTTCTCTGGGGATAAACGAGATAGAGTTATGAGCAAATTGGGTGTTGATATTGTTGGTTTTTTCATTTCAATAATTTTTTCCATAATTAGATATAGTTATGAGTAAATTGGGCATTGATATTGTTGGTTTTTCTATTTTAACAATTTTTTTGGAATGAGTTATGAGTCAATTGGGCATTGACATTGTTGGTTTTTAGATTCTAACAATTCTTTTTTTTGGAATAAATAAGGTAGAGTTATGAGCAATTTGGGTATTGATATTATTGGTTTTTTAGAAGAGTTTTTGGCTAAAATCACATCATAATTTTCTCTCTGACAAATGAATTATGATGTGATTTTCAGGGCAAATTCTTGTAAATAAATTGATATGAATCACATAAGACCAAGTTCAACAATTGTTGGTTTTTCCATTCCAAGAAATTTTCTATTGGAAAAAACTAGATAAGTTATGAGCAAATTGGGCATTGACATTGTTGGTTTTTCCATTCCAACAATTCTTCCCTTGGAATAAACCAGATAGATTTATGAGCAAATTGGGCATTGACATTGTTGGTTTTTCCATTCCAACAATTTTTCTCTTGGAATAAACGAGATAGAGTTATGACCAAATTGGGCATTGACATTGTTGGTTTTTAGATTCCAACAATTCTTCTCTTGGAATAAGAGTTATGAGCAAATTGGGCATTGACATTGTTGGTTTTTTTAGAAGAGTTTTTAGCTAAAATCATATCATTATTTTATCTCCGACAAATGCATTATGATATGATTTTAGATTAAATACTTTCTATATAAATTAATATAGCTCACATAAGCCTAAATTTAACAATTATTAATTTATCCATTCCAACAATTTTTCTATTGGAATAAACTAGATAAATTATAAGCAAATTGAACATTTACATGGTTGGTTTTACTATTCCAACCATTCTTCTCTTGGAGTAAACGAGATAAAGTTATAAGCAAATTGGGCATTGACATTGTTGATACCCAATCTTCATTGTCTGCTTTGACGTGAATCTTGCCACCAAACCAGATGTAAAATTTGATGCAGATAATTATCAATTTATAATTCAACGAGTAACACGTAACTGGAGAGATAGAAAGGTCCACATAATTACAAAAAATTATGGTTGCTTAAACTTTGGGTACACGTAAGAGGAGAGATAGAAAGGTCCACTTAATTACAAAAATTCTGGTTGCTTAAACTTTCGGTAAACGTGTGGCAGAAAAGGAAAAGATTGAGTTTGGGTATGGAATGAAGACCTCAGGCGATGAAAAAAAATGGGGTGAAGACTTGCAGGTTCTCTGTGCACTGAACCAGATGGAAGAAGATAATTAAGAAGTTGTTTATAATGCGACTTTTTGAAAGTTTTTTCGGTCAAAATCCGGCAGTAATTTATTGGAATCGCAAGTTTGATAGCTAGTTTTTGCACAATCAAACCGTCCCAGGGTTTTTCAGGATGCTGAATCCAAATATGCAGTTAAAAAACCATTTTAACTGCAATAAATCAAAATTTAACCTCAAGTTCTTCCGCCGGATTCCGTCACCGGAATCCCCAAAAAGTCGCATTATAGACAACTCCGATAATTAAGTCTAATCACATCCTCCCACGTTGGTTCTGATAGCTCGCTTCCACTCGATTCTGCGATGTGCAAATATATGACTATTGTGCCTCTGCATTGTTTAACACGTGCATGATCTGATGATAGCTAACGATAAAACCAACACGGTAGTGAAACCTTGTAATCCAATCATAGTTCACATAAATAAAATTAAAATATTAAAAAAAAATTATAATGTCAACCTTATGCATTGGCATTTGATTTTTAAGTCAAATAAGAGATTAATTGATGGTGAACGCTCCACAGGATGCGTTATCAGTTGCATGCAGTAATGATACTAATAAAATTTTCTAAGGATAAATAAAGTAATTGAATGCGGTTTTTTTAATTTATAATTAATCATAGATCAGATTTTAGATTTATTGATTTTGATTTCACTTATTTGAAAATTAAAAATATTATTTAATATATTTTAAATATAAAACTTAAATTTAAAATATGTTGTATAAGTGAAAAATGGTTTAAATTATATATATATTTTGTGAAATTGGAATTGGGTTTTATTTCCTCAATTTATTATTAATTAGAGTTAAGAAAAATGTTGTTTATTTTATGGTTTATGATAATATATTTGTACAGTTTTATTGTTAACAATATTTGTATTAAAGTACATGTGAAATAAGTGAAAGAGGAAGTCAAAATCTAAAGTACTAAGCTGTTTAAGGATAAGAGAAATGATTTGAATGGTAAACTTATATTTATAAATGACATATTGAATAAGATTCACAAATAATAATATGTTTATTTTGAGTAATATCAAATAAAGGTTAAATATGAATCAAAATCATATGTTAGTTGTTTTTCAAGAAAATATAGGTGAAATTTTAGTTTGGGTCTTTTAAATATAAATATAGCCCTAAATAAGATTATACATATTAATTAGAAAAAAATCATTAACTAAATTCTAGGCTCCAATTACAGTGTATAATTTATGTAATTGAAGAAAACAAATCTATATGGTATAAATGAATGTCACCGTATGAACTTGTTTTTTATTACTTTTTTCTTGCATCACTGATTGACTCATTAAAATATGTTAAACTTGAATAATTAATACAATGCAATAGATATATTTGTAAATGTGCATTAATGTTTATCAATTTAAAAGATTGAAATTAGATGGTGCATTATTGTTTATCAATTTTAAAAGATTGAAATTAGATTTTGAACATTATCATTTTAAACCTAATGACAATGGTTTCATTTAATATCTATTTTGAATTCAAAACATAATACTAAAAAATCTAATTAATTAAATAAATAAATAACTAATTAATTATATTTTTTACATCTAAATGAAGTGATATCATTTTCTAATTCAATGATATAGAAATAATCTATTTCGAAAATATAGATGATGGAGTTTCAATTTATAACTTATTATAATGGATTAGAAAATCAGTTTGAAAATATAGATGATGTAGTTTCAATCTATAGCTTTTTTCAGAAGAAAAAGAAGAATAATATTTATATTATGTTCAAAATACCAATTCTGAAAATACAGAGAAATGGAAGTGAGAATAGTCCCAGATATGGCAACCTATACTAGGCATATTCAACAGAACATCCATACTTGGAACATATACAAAATTTTGGACTTCGTATATACAAAAACAACATAGCAGCATCAAAGAGCTATTAAGGATATATAGTAAACCTGTGTTACTAAAGTAGAATCCAGCAAAAATAGGAGCTTGAAGCATACCAGATATTGTTGACTTTATATGCCGGGCATAGAGAATGGTTGTATATAATATGAGCAAGTATCCATAGAGATGTTGAGGTTCCACTTACCGTATGGAGTTTGCATTCCTTTTTTTGAAAGTATATGTGCTTGCTCATTTTGATTGCGTTTTATATGTGAGATAGGGAATGTCACTGGCTTCCATAGAGAAGCAATCCTGTCCAGCTATCCTGTAAGGCTATCATTTTTTATTTCATGTTTGCCATTCACATGTTATATGATTATTTTCGAGTCACCATATACATTTATAGGTCCAATATCCATGAAAGAACAAAATAAAAGCAGACCATGAAGGGCCATGGCCTCTGCCTTTTTATTTGTCCCTTTTCCACCATTCTAGTATATGTAGTATTGGAGATCATTTGACATGCCAATGTAAACACCACAAGCACATATGCAATCTTTTTCCGAACCATCAAAGTGAGCCCTTGGGAATGAGATTTGTAGGCTGTCAGAGGCAGTCCTCCTTTGATTTTTCTGTTGGGTCATGTTTTGGAGAATGGAGAAATAGCAAGGAATAGCCTTATCCATAATACTTTCAAAAGTCTCCTTGCTCTTTTGGAAATTTTTTTGTTCCTCCACTTCCATATGAACCAAATAATGATTAAAGGGATGGGATGCCAAATAGATTTTTGAGAGCCCCACCATTCATATGCTTCCATTATGGAAGGATGTGAAACTACACGAAAGCCAAAGAAAGTTGCCAATTGCGTCCACAAATGCTCATATTGTGGGCACTCCAAAAAAATGTGCAAATTATCTTCTGTGTTGGCAGAGCAGATCACGCATATGGAAGGTCCTTGCCAATTACTTTTTTGTAAGTTTATCCAAGTGAGATTTTTATTATGATATACAAGCCATGAAAACATAATGATCTTTAGCAGGTAGCATACCTTCCATAGAGAGAATGGAAACATTTTTTGGGTAGTCTCTCCTCGTTGTTCTATCAATGAGAGGTATATGTCTCTTACTAATATAAGGGACCTGCCTTTCTTTAACTACCATTCAATGCAATCTCCGTCCTCAGTTTTGTAAAATCCCACACTCCTCATATTCCAAATGATTTTATTCCATTGGGCTGCCAATTCACCTTCTAGGCCGAGATCTCTGTATGATTTCCATTGTGGCATGGCATTCTTCCATCCATCAATTACCTGTGCCTAGTGGAAGAAACCTTTTTGATGGAGGAGCGTGAGAAGCTGTGGGGCGATTTTTGGGTCCATATCAACTCCCTTGATGGCATCAACACCAATAAGGATGTTATTACTAGTTTGAAATTTCCATATGAAGTTCTTGTAGAAAAAAGGAAGAATCTTTTGAAAGCTTCTCCATATCACTGAACCTTGAGAGGGCCATTTGAAATTGTTCCTGTACCATTAGTAAATATCTTTATTCCCAAGATATTTCATTTTAAGAGTTTGATTCCATAAGCTTTTTCCAAAAATCGCCCGCCACAACGATTTGCACATAAGCGCCCTGCCAAAGAGACGCAAATTCATGATGCCCCAGCCTCCATATTTCTTTGGAAGGGAGATGTTTTCCAGCTTATTCAGATGATATTTTTTCTTTTCCTTGCATTCGTCCCAGATAAAGGTTGCCATTAAGCTGTTCAATTTATTAATAATAGCTAATGGCAAGTAAAACAAATGGGCCCAATAAACACTGATTTGTGCTAGAACCGACTGAGTTCGAATCATTCTGCCAGCAAGTGATAAGCATTTAAATTCCCATACTGATATTCTCTTATAAAATTTGTTTATGATCTAAGACCAGTCGAAATTCTTGTATCTTGTTGGTTTCAGATGCTACCCCAAATATTTTAGCTCGTCTTTTATGGAGACAGCCCGAATGTTGAACAGTTGTGTGATATATTCCATCTCCTCTTCATTACCCTTACCAAAATGAAATGTAGATTTACCTTCCTTGACATATAAGCCAGTAGCCTTTTGGAATATATTTATTATCTCGTGCATTATTTGCCAAGTAATATGCAGGGCTTGGCGCAGAAGAACGTCATCCACAAAGAGGTTGTGCATAAGAAAGTTACATCTGGAGATGGAGAGGGGGCTAATATTTCCAGTCGCAACCGCTTTTTTGATGTGAAGACTAAGGGTATCCATGACCAAGATAACTAAAGTTGGAGATAATGAGCACCCTTGATGGAGGCCTCTTTCAACCAAGAAAAAAGGTGTGGGGAATCCATTAATGAGAATGGCGTAGTTGACTCCCTCCACACAAACCATGATCCATTTTGTGCACAAGTAGTTTAGCCCGATCTTGATAAGCAAACATCTGAAAACTAAATCTTTTTCATGTTTCTAGAATAAAAAATCCAAATTCCTCGTTTTTTTTAATGAAGATGACAAAGTAAGATGATATCACAAAATCATTTTTTATTAAATTTATCTGGCAACGAAGGAATTTTCCGGCATGCTTAAGAAGATTTAATATAACTATGATTATCAAAATATATCGGAGAGGAAATATATTTTAGAGTACATATAATGTAAAAATTTCAACCATGATTACTCCTATATCTCCTATATTACTCCTATCGCTTCACATGTCATAAAGACAAATCCCTTCCCACTACTTATCAGGGAAACGAAACATTTGGAAACGGTTACATGAATGTAACCTTGAATCTCTGGAACTTGAAGCCTGAACAAGCGTTCTTTTTCATCCAGACATGGGAACTATCTCTGGAACTTGAACTCAAAATATCATGGGAGCTATCTCTAGAACTTGAACTGAAAATATCATGGGAACTATCTCAAGAACTTGAACCATGGTTTGAACTCAAAATATCCGAAAACATTGGAATAACAGAAACGACCATGGTTCGAAACATTGTAATAACAAGGTTAACAGAGTAAGGAATTCCAAGATACCACTCCCCTTCAACTTCAATTACAAGGAGAACGACATATAGTAAAGGGGGAACGCAATTGTTACAAAGACATTTTCACTGTTACCAGTACACTAAAGACGATGAAGAATTAACGAAGATGAAGATAGGAGGCAGTGAATTGTGCGTTCGTTAAGCGGCGACAAGGAATTAAGCGAAGGAATAAGATCCCATCTGGTGTATGATGAAATGCCGTGTAAATCTTTTTGAGATCCCATGAACTTGTAACATGGCTGTGGCAGAATATAAAAATTGATAAGAGTCGCAATATAGATAGGATAATTGATTATTGAAAAAATGTTAAAATATAAGATTAATTTGGAAACATTTGAACAGACCTTTATGTTAAGATATTCATAATTGTTTGGTAAATAAAATGAAATTTAAAAATGATGTGGAATTTTTAATATATGTATTTAGTTGGGTTGTTCAGGGTTAAAAGTGATGAGATTTGTTATTTTCCAACCAGGTTTCTATTTATATTTTTTGTTTACACTTATTTATATTTTTTTGTTTACCTAAGTGTGTAGATAGAAAGATATAGTTAATTTGGTTTAGGTTAAAATGAAAGCGAGGAAAATATTGTCATTCTCTTCATCCAAGTTCAGACATATGCACACACCTAAGTGTGTAGATATATGTAATAATTTCTTTTAGATTATGATAAAGAGGGAAAAAATGTTATTCACTTCATTTGAGTTTATCTTTTATTTGAGCTAATAGTTGATGGGGCTTTTCAAAGTTAATTGTTGATAATGGTGGATAAAATATCAATTATACGTATGATAATAAGGATGATGGTTAACATCTATTGAGGTTGAATGTGGTCTATTGGATATTATGTATGGAATTGTATTTTTTTGCTTGAAAATGTTTAAGAGAATTGCAACTAGACCAAAAGTTTTATGGATTAAAATGTTAGGAAGGTCAATGTTGTAACAAATATTTTGAAATTGTGATTTAATGTGGGTGTACACAAGATTATGAAAGAGTGTTTTTCATTTTCAATCTTTTTAGTGTCACAAAGATGAAAAATTCTTCAATGGGTGACATTTTGGGAATTGTCCAATGCATTATTTCATTATGGAGCTCATAAGAATGTTTTATTTATTTATTTTGGCAATGCTGATTTTCTTCTTTACATTACTCAAATTGTATAGATGTTTTTTATGTTTTAGATTAGGATTGATCACCTCCTTATAATATCTTAATTTAATTTTATCTTATAAATTTTTATTGCATCACAATAAAAATTATACGGACACTAGTTACGTTTTCAACATGTTTTGCTCCAACATAAAAGATACATAAAAAATTTCCCTAAAAAATAATAATAATGGTTATTATTTGTAGAGAATCTTTTATGTATCTTTATCTTTATTTGTAGAAAAATTGAGGAATATTACTAATCCTTAGTATGCAAACGGTAAAATGCTTCACAATATTTTTATGAAAAAATCAGATTTCTAATGATTTTATATGGTCTCCATATTTTTTTTTGCGATTTTCAGTTTAAATAATTTATCTTGTAATATTTCTGTGAATCACTTTTAGAAAAAAATACAATTGGTGAATATCCCTTTTTGGAAAAAACCACAAAAATATCCTATGCTCCCTAAATATTTCCCTCTTTCTTTCTCTTTGCATTTCATAATTGAGAAGGAAAGAGCAAGGCATAATCTTCACCTTTTGATTAGGTTTTTCCATATAGGGTTTTCCAAGGTTCATGTTGTGTTCAATGTATGGTATTTGTTTTAGCTTCTTTTATTTTAGTATCTTATGCTCTAAATGACTAATATTTAGCCTTAACTTAGTTAAAACATTGCATAAAAAAAGAGTTTTAGAAACTTTTAAGCTCTATAGTGAAGAAATATTCTAGTGGAACATCCATAGCAATTTATAGCCCATATTGCTATTGAGAATGTTTTTCATCTTTGTTTCCTCATTTGACCTAGGGATAGGGAATTTAAAAGTTCATTCTTTCTCCTTGACTTCATGGGCCATTTGTATTTGGGGTTTCTCTTCTTCATTCAAACATGTTTTAGGAGAGTTTGGAAAAGTCAGTTCCTCATAGTGGAATTTCTAACTGATTTTATCCTTAAAAAAATGGACCTTTTGTTGGTGTGGAGGATGAAGCTTATGCAACCTTGGGCTTCTAATAAGAAATTTTAGGTTTCTTTTTGGAAAGATATCTCGCTATGGGAGTCAAGTAACTTTATTTACCATTCCCCTTATCATCATTAGACTATCTTGCATTATTGTTTTATGGGGTTTTTTGGTAAATTTACCTTGCTCATCTCTAACTCTCGGCATGAACAACTAAAATGGAATTCTATTTAAGATAAATTGTTGTAAAAGAAGAAAGTTCTAAAAATGAAATTCTTTTTCTAAAACAAACAATTAAAGCAAGAATTAGACAATAAAATAGTGGTTATCTTACTATCAACTCATTGTATTATTAATAGTTCCCTGGCGATGACACCAAAAATGATAGGTCTTTCAATTACCTCTCTAATTGTTCAGAAAAATAACCAAAATACTATACATTTAATTGTCAATTTGAGGTTATAGACCTTATGAATTGTCATGTACCATCTATGCTAGTATAATATGTAGTTGTACTAACCTAAATGAGTGACTCAAAATAAGATATTGGGATTATTTTAGAAGTCATTAGGGGAATCTATTTGTAATCCAATCCACACTTTGTGGGAACGTAAAGAGCACACATGGAAGAAAGTAAATGTCACCCTGGTAAGAGAGTGATTATCGCACTCACAATAAATAAACAAGGGAGCCACTGCCGTGGCAGCAGTCCCTGCCGGGGTCTGCCACAACAAACGGCAAGCATGGTTGTGATTTACATACCGGTAAGACCCAACAGATGATATATTGTCTGTTGGCTTAAACATAGTTTTCTCAAATGTTGACCCACTTATTTACATTACATTACTTATTCAAACCAAAAATATTTACATTACATTACTTATTTAAACCAAAACCAAAATCTAGTTTAAAAAGACGACATTCTCATTAAATACGTAAAAACCATAGTTACCAAGTTTATATATATGTGCATGATGCTACTAGTTAAGCTAGCTAAAAACCTTAGCTATTAATGAGTTAATTCCTAAACAAAAGAAGAAAAACAAAATTGCACATGCTAAATCCTAAAAACCTCAGGAAAGTGAAAGAAAAAGGATACGAATTCTGTCGGAAAAGTTACAGTAGTATTCTATGATCAAGAAGTAGCTATATTAACTATACACCTAGATTCTGAAATGATAATTATAAAAGAAAACATAAACTTGAATAACAGTTCCCAGAAAATAGTGAAACAATTCCTAAATTAGCAAAGGGGAACGAGTGGGAATCCTCTCGACATAACCCACTAGAGATCCAAGCCTAGAAGCTGTAAATTTAACATGAAATAAGCAAGAACGAAAACACCAATTCAAACAAACAATAAACAACTAGCTAAGAAGATGATCTAGTTGAGTCCATACGAACGAGGGTTATGGAATTCAATGACCAGTTAAAATTGTTTCTAATGCAATCTAATCAAACAAGGGTACTGGCATAAATAATATACAGTGACTCCATATATAGGGCTCATATTTCATTAACCAACCAATGCAAAAGAGGAATTCAATACCAGTAATGTACGATTTAAAGAAAGATAGATTGACCTGGAAAATACATCTCTATATTTAATGAAAACGACAAAATTTGCTAGGGTTTTGAAGTTCCCCTTAAAATGATGAGTAAACTCAAGATGTCGTAACTCCTTACCAAAAAGGAAAAGTAGGTCCAGAGTTTTCAGACAATAAAAATCAACAGTGCTTAGCCAGAAAGGACTTCCATTAAAATATACATTTGAATATATATTTGAATTTAACGAAAATTAACACAGAATTGTCCAAAATGTATCTCATAGAGAACATCACAAATTCCATAAAACTTGTTCCTCTTTTGCATACCCCGAAGGTAAAGGCATCAAGGATTGTACCACTGATAGGAAGAACTAAGCTAGGTAACCCTCCAGTCTTCGAGCCTCAGAAGTCTACAAGGCACCAACAGAAACTTAAGTTGCAAAGCAAATAAACTGGAATAAGAAAGTGGCCATCATTATTGAAAGATAGAGCAAAAGGGAATCTTTACCTGGTTCAATAATGGAGACCTCTGAAACAACAACCAGATGCAAGGGAAAATCATAATCGCAGACTTGAGAATCGAACAACAAACCTTCGATTACCATGACAGTCCCGTATTGACTTTAAATACTATTGTCCGTAAATAGTAAATAATTATAGTAACAATTATAAAACGAGTTTTTGGACGTTTGGACCAGTTTTGTCCGTAAATAGTAAATAATTGTAATAACAATTATAAAATGAGTATTTGGACATTTGGACTAGTTCTGTGTTTTGTTTGGACAATTTTGACATAATAATTAAGTTTTTATAAAATTACAATCATTAGAATTAATTGAAGTATAAAGTATTTTTGTATCTTTGACACTGGATGCACTTGTACATAAAAATCTGAAGACACAGTACCATTATCCTATGATTTTTGAATGCACGGAATATACTGTGAATAACAGGAAATAAATTAAATAGAATATCACTGTGAATAGCAGTAATTAAATAAATTATACACATTTGATGCAATTTTGAAACAGGGTAAAAAAGCACTTACCTATGATGTTTTGCGCATAACCATTTAAGCTACATTCTACAACAGTTTCAAAGCGTGCTTCTATTTTTTTTGGTATCAATGTTTTATTCATACATGGATCTCATATTTTTTTTAATTGATACAAGAATCCCCATCCGGTTAAAAGAATTGGAGCTTATTTTGTATCAATGTATTATTTATGAATGGATCATGATCAGGATAAAAGAATTCGAGATACCACAACTCTGTAAGTTCGATTATTGACATTTAATAATACAAATTTATTACATGTTTTGCTATAAGAAGATGGTACGGATGTGCTTGATTGAAACAAATTTTCTTGAAATTTGTAAGACCCTGCAAAAAACATATATAGAATACTCATAAGAATGTGTATTTGGTTTTGTTTTGTTTATTTTAATGGCTAGAATCAATAATGAGATTATAATATTTATAATCACTAAGTGTGAAGAAAACATTTTATCATCCATAAATAAGTGTAAATAAAGTGAATTAACGGTTTAAATTATAAATTTCAGAAAATTACTTCAAGGGAATAAGTGTAAATAGAGTTAATTAATGGTTTAAATTATAAATTTGAGAAAATGATTACTTTAAAGAAGCTCTGCATGCATGCACCACGTGCCCCTTTTACATCTAGTCTATATCATGTAACCCATGTTGCATTTGTATAATTACTTAAGCTCTGCGTGCATGCACCACGTGCTCCTTCTACGTCTAGTCTATAACATGCAACCCACGTTGCATTTGTATGGTCATGACAGGATTAATCAACGAGTGAGAAAATGACAAGGCCCCATCGATCCATAAAAACAAAGACATCAGAAGCCTAAACATGAACAACAGAGGTAACCATCAGCCTGCTGTAACCTTTTGACAGAAGCCTTAACTAATTGATTTTGAGATTGATTTATTGATTGAGGAGTTGGAGGATCGCTATTATGATAACCCAGAGTTTGTCTTATGCCATTTTGTCTTTACCATATCTCTCAGCTACTAACGGGGATGATCAACAGGGGTTTCTGTATCAAATGTTATGAGCGGTGAGCATTATGAATGCTTCAATAGCAAATACTTTCTGAAAGTTCCCACCATTAGATTGTTTGCTACAGTTCGTTAAAATCCTCGCCACAGAAAACTTTAATTGTACAAGTCTAAATTCCCCACCAATTAGTTTTTTTAATGTAAAAAATGTTATTTGTTCTACAAGTAAAATTCTGATATTGCAGGCTTTTTTTTATTAATTGTTTTTGAATTATTTCGCTGGATAATTAATCTTTGTAGATTCCTCACGGAAATTTTACTAATATTACTAGAGTTATACTCAAACAAAGCATGGCAACATAAATTGTGAAGCATATAAATTGGAAATTTAAAAAGTACAACAAAGAAAAAGAATACATTAATTAGGTACTCACATAGGAGTGAGCATAAAAATGATGAACTTGTTTGAAGTTAACAAGAATAAACATCTTGTACTCCAAAAGACTTTGAATTCCACTGCACATATAGTGTAAATATTGTCATTGAAGAAAACCCCTAAGGAAAAAAGAGGAAAAAAAGAAAAACAGGCAAAAAAGAAAAAGGAAAAAAGAAAAACAGGTTAGAAATGATTATTTTTAAGGAGGAAAAAGTGAAAAAGGGGTTACGAATAATTATTTTTATATTTGGGTTAAACTGAGTATTATGGGATTATCATTTACGCCATTGTAATTCTGTTGTGTATTTTCAATGATGTCTTGTATACAAAACACTGATAAAACAACACATGAAAATGCACTAAAATGAAAATACACTGAAACAAAATAAGACGATATCTATACAAACTGTGGCTTCAATGGAGAGTCTAGTGTCAATACAGTGCTGATAATAAAGATCAATGTACTCGATATCAAGTCTTCAAGCTTGCCCCGTAGCATGCTGGAACATATGCGAGATCTGGTTATCTTCAAGCTTGCCTCGTAGCCCGCTGGAACATATGCGAGATATGGTTGAAGAACCAAAATGGAGTTCTCTCCTCGAAATAAATTGGATGGGGATGACAGCACTAAGTAAGATCTCATAGCATTGCCTACGAAGGAATTTATTCTAGACAGGGTCAGAATAAGCCACAGAGCTGAAGGGTTTAAAAACGACTACCAATCTAGAAACACCACTTTAGAAACGTCTGCCAATCTAGAAACATTGCGTGGTGTAGTGAACGAAAGAATGGCAGATATACAGCTCTCTGGAAAATTTATGTCAGGGTGAGGCTCATGGACACCTTTTCGTTGTATTGCACTTGAATGACACATCACTCGGCTTCCCGTCCAAAAATTGAAAAGGAAAAATGGTAAAAAATACTGTCATGCACAATCAAACATTACAGAAAATATAACACAAAAATTCTCACATATACTAACAGGGTGTGTGACCCTGGGAGCTTTCAAACACAGCTAAGAAATGACAAGCCGAAAAAAAATACTTTGCGTGCAAATACAGAAATGCTAGCCTGCGTAATAACTCGGTTGAATCATTACATAAAGTAGACATCATCGGTATAAAATATAAGCATCGATCACTGGTCCCAAGGGCCATTTGAGAGCTCAGGGTAGTATTATTGCACGAAAATTACACTTAGTACTACTAACATACTGTCCAAAACAAACCTTAAATTTTCTAGATCAAAAAAATAGAAATCCCCAAATTCCATCATCTAAATGTTTAGAAACAATTACTCAAATACCAGTAGTACGAGCCCTGACAACATTCTTGCTCAATTAATTCAACAGTAAAGCATACACACGACCACTTTTAAAACTCTAAATAAGATACCTGCAAACTTTAAATATTGCTTGAAACAGAAATTCTGCTGCTTGATGCAAACTTTAAATTTTGCTTGGAACAGAAATTCTGCTGCTTGATGCAAACTTTAAATTTTCCTTGGAACAGAAATTCTGCTGCTTGATTATGGAGATTCTGGTTGAAGAACCAACACTAACTATGTTCGGATCTGGTTGAACAACCAACACTAACATACGATCAATTTGAAGAACGATGTATTTTCAATCTACAAAATAGAGGCTAAGGAATGAAGAGGAGGTAGGATGAAAAGGGGACATGAGATAGACTAGGTGACAAGTGGCAAGAAAAAAGCTACAGGTGGCCTATAAAAACTTTGCATAAAAATAATTTATTTGTCTTAACATTCTTAAATTTGCATAAGATAACTTGCTTCGACATTTGTTTGGGAAAACTTTAAGATAAAACGAGGAAACCCTTTACCCTAAGTTTTCAAAGAAGTATACAAGCGTTTATACAAGCGACTCTAAACTCTTTACCGTAAGTTTTCAGAAAAGCCCGACAATAAGAGGTCGAAACATAAACTTTGGATAAAAATCTATTGAGCAGGAAATTTTATTTCAAACATTCGCTTAAACCTGACATGTACCAGAAATTTTACTCGGTCAAAACAAATTAATAGCTAGTCAACGATCGATCGATCGTTATTAGTCCCAGGTAGGGACTAATAATACTTTTAGAAAATAAGTCACACATGCATCTAAGATGATTTGTTTCAGGGCTAACATGATCTTGGTGTGTAACAAAAACATAGTTGCACATTAAATATAATGCAATAAATAACAAACCATTAAATAAAACTTTGTTCATCAAGGAAATAGGACTGTAAATTAGAAGCTATAAATAGATTAATCAAATTGAACCTAATTGAAAACAGAGTGATCACAATTTTGGAAAACAAAACATTCTAGTGTTAATGTAGAGTTGCAGGCATAGGATTTGCAGCAAGGACCTAAGTCAGAAATTTTTAGACAAGTTCACACTAATGATTAATTCATAATTAATAAAAATTTTAATGAATGAATTGCAACAATAAACTTCTGATACGCAGTTGTAGAAATATGAATTACAAAAATTGCAAAAATAAACCTATAAAACAGAACTATAGTAATAGGAAATATTAGAGATAACAATTGAAATTCAGATTTGGAGCAACATGAAAAGTTACAATAATTGAACTTAAGAATTGCAGTAAAAGAAATACCAAAGTTACAACAATTAAATGTCATAATTAAATGTCATAGTTGCAACAAAGGAAATATCAAAGTTACAACTAAATATTGAATAAAAGAATTGCTAGAAATTTGCTAGAAATAAAAGAAATATATAACAAGATACTACAACTACTCTATAAAGTACAAACAATACCTAGCCAAGGAGGCAAACCTATGTCCGTAGACGAGGCACTCGATTATGAAAGAAGTAAGGCGCTAAATACTTAGCACACCATTGAATGAACTAGAATGAACAAGGACTTTATGTTGTAGGAAACTAAAAATATAATGAATTACTTAGTTTTGGTTCTTTTTAACTCTCCGTAGCTAACTAACTACCCACATCAAGGAGAGGATGGGTTTTTATACATGATTTTATCTATCTAAATTAATGAGATAAATTGACAAGAAACCATGAGAATTAGATTGTTTCATCCTGTTACATCAAATTTCTAGAAATCAAGCAAATTCTGACTTAATGAGTTGTATTACAAGTGTGACTTAGTCATTCAATCCTTTATAAGTGTCTAATCGCCTTTGTATTGGGAGGTGCTTTAAAATTTAGTATGGAGATATTTTGACCAATAAAGTTATATTAAAAAAAAATAGTTACATTAATAAATTTAAAATTAATAATAATAAAAAATAAAAATTTTGAATGTGGGTTAGGGAAAAAATATTTTAATTTACACCTTAACATTTAATCAATTTTATATAGAGAAATAAAATAGTTGAAAGTAAAAGAATATTGTTTATAATTGTCATTTATTTTTTTAATATGAAGAAGATGTGTAATTATACATTATCCTAATATGAAAGAGGTGTGTAATTCATCTTCTGTTCAGTTGGCATGTGAGATTTCAAACTAGAAAATTTCACTTTCACTTACTTTATCACTTTATATAAATTTGATGTCAAATTAAGGTAGAAATATTAGTATTTATTTGCGATAAGCATTGATTTCTTTTTTTTTTATTCTATTTGTTAATGCAATTGGTTAAATATGTACAAATGTAAGCACTATGTGATTTACTTAACTTTATAAAAGAATACATTGTACATAAAATTAACTAAAATTATTATAGATGTTTATAAATAATAAATAATATATTAGTACAATATAAATAAAAAAATTAAAAGCACATATATATTTAAAAATAATATATATATATATTATATATATATATATATATATTCTTTTTTTTTTTTTCTTTATATATAATACTTATATTTTTATTAAAGTTTTACACTTCAAGTATAATCTTATAAATATATTATATGATTTATTTGTGTGTAAGATAAATAAAAAATTCCTAATAAATATATGCTTTTTAACTTCTTTAATTTAATAATAATAACAACATATTTTAATAGAGATAATATTCAAAATAAATAAAATATTTTAAAGTTGATATAAAATAATAAATTCTATAACAATTTTAATGTTGAAGATTTTAATAATTGAATGCAATTCTTTTTTTTGTAATATAATGAAGATATGTAATTTCTTTACCATTTAAAAAAAAATAATATTGATTCTCAATCAAGTATTTGAATATCATTTTAGTATCGGCTTTATGGATATTTAGAAAGAGAAAAAAGTTATAAAAATATTTTGGTATTGATTGTAAATAAAATATTTGAATGCCGACTTTATATATTATCATTTTATAGAAAAACATGTGTAATTTATTCAATTTCATATATATATATGCTTTTACCTCTCTTAAGTAGTTAATATATTTTAATGTAGACATTGTTAACCACATATAAAATATTTCAATGTTTGTCTTGAGTAAAATGTTTCAATGTTAACTATGTATATATGATATAAAACAATAGAAAAATAAAAAAATTCTTAGGGTTGAAATATGTTATTGGCTTGTTGCTCAAAATGAAAGTGGTGTAATTTTGTTAATGTTCACCATATATAAACCAACATAAATTATCTTAGCCTAAAATATATCAAGTGCCAAGAGAGATAAACTAGCTATTGCACCAAATGTTTCAAAGGAAATGCCATAAGTCGATAAGATATGGAAAAAGGGCATAGATGATGAGTGATGTGATATGTGATCTAAATGTAACCTAATTTGAGTAAAAGAGAAATAAGATGACCATTCTAGAAGCCAAACATTCTACATAGAAAACTTTCATTATCCTGATTAACAACTATTTTAGATTCCCATCACTTGCAACCTCTTCAAATCACAAGCACTTGCCAAATAAAGAACAACAAAAAATGTTGAGAACTTGACTTTTGAATTGGAACCAAGACCCAAAGTATATATGATATGAATGAATTGAAATGCATTTATATACAAAACACCACCAATCCTATGCCTAAGTGGATGCCCTTGGTTGGCCCCATCAAAGAAACCCCATGGGGTATCACAATCTAGAGAAGGCATAATAAACATATAAGGAGAAACATACATTTTTAATGAGATCACCTGAAGATTCCCTGATAATTCGATTGTGGTTTCCTTGAAAATTCTTACAAGATTAATGCCAACTAACATGCCAATAGGTATAAGAAAATCATTATTTATTCATCCATAGTAAACAATCTCACTTAGAGATGACACAAACAGGACAAGAATGAATAACCACTTTTCCACCTTAAATGTGAGCCTAAATATGTGGTGCAAAAAACATTTTGTAGGCTTTGTCCCATGGAAAGACCTTTATTGGTTTATGTTGTAGTGTTTTCTTCTCAAAGATGTACAAAAATAACCCACTTAAGATTTTGGATGACAAACAATCTCAATAATATAAATGGCTGCTAAACATTGCATATCTGCAACAACTAATAGAAACAAAAACTGCCAAAGTCTGGATCTATGCCACAATCATAGTTCAACAACAAAACGAAAGCGTAATAACTCTAACCATCTAATGGAAAGCAGATATACAAAGAATAGTTTTATTATAACACCTATGAAGGGAACAAATAGATCTTACCAGTCCCCATCTATGGGATGGGTTCTTGGCTATCCTCAAACATCTTCACCTTGTGTAGAGTCTCTCTCCTCTATAATGTGTAAACCTAGCAAAAATATGGTGTGCACAATGAAAATAATCAGAGTTACAGCAATGAGTGCAACAATGAAAATAATCAAAAGTGAATAATGAATGGAAAACCCCTTTATTTATAATGAAATATTGAGTTATCCTCAAATAATGAGCAATAATAAAATATTATTGATAGCATTCTTGGAATAACGACTTGAAATATTTTATTATATTTGGTTAGGAGGGAAAAAGTATTTAAACTTTCATTTAGAAATAATAAATAAATAAATGATTTATTTATCATCTCAAGGAATTAGTTAAGGAATAATAAACAAATAAGGATTTATTTAATTATTCCTAAGGGATTTAGTAAAATTTGACAAAGAATAATAATTAATTAGTGATTAATTAATTATTCTTAGAGAAAAATAAGATAATTAATGATTTATGTTTATTTTTCATGATTTGGTCAAATATGACAATGAATAATAATTGAACAATGATTTAATTAATTATTCCTATAAGAAAATCAAATAAATACTGATTTATTTAATTATTCTTCATGGGTTTAACTATAAATTACTTAACAAAGGTGGTATATTAAGTAATTTCTCACAATGAAAGCAATTTTACTACGGTAAAATTAGATTTACATGGTGTGCTTCGATCCATCTAGTAAATTAGGCTAGATGATCAATTTTTTGGTGATAACAGTTTAGGAGATCTGTCCCAAAGAATTTTCACTTTCTCCAAATATAGATGGCTAAATTTTTCTGGGCCAACCCGATTTCCCTCTAGTCATATTCATTGCATGAGGAATTAATCACTTCAAATTTCGGTAGTCAATAGCCTGTGAAGGACTTGAAACTAATGAGGCCTTAGAAAATTAAGCAAGTTTCCTTTCGAGAGAAATAAAACAAAATTAGATTAAAGTCCATAAGAGCATAAAAGCATAAGAGTATGAAAAACAGATAGCCATTAACGTGAAAGCAACTAACTTGTGTTGTGACTACCTAAAAAGTCAAAGTATAGTTGCCCCAAGCCCAAGCTCAAAAGAAAGTATAAACTAAGAAAAAGAAAAGCATTCCACTAGGCTTGGACAGTGGGAAACCAAAATTACTTGACTCTATGTGTTGGAAATAGAAACAAGAAATGATAAAAATAGAATCTAGAATATTCCAATTTTAATTTGTCCTTGAATTAAAATTGTGAATTAAAATTCAAATTTAGTCTCACCAGCTACTTGAAAAATAATTAATTAGGGCATATTGATTTAATTAGTTGGAGAAATTCAAGTTAGAAGTCTTTCTGAGGTTACGCAATAGTTATCCTTTAAATTAAGGATATTATCCCTTAATTAAGGAGATAAGATTGAGTTGTATTTTAGTTGTAATTAGTCAGCTCAGTTTACTGAGTTAAGTCTAGTTAAATTAGTTCCAAACTGTTTGAGGAACTAATTGTGAGTTCAATCAGTTAATGCATGCATGCATCCAACTAGTGTACTCCAGAGAACTAAAGATTCTCGCATGAGTAACTCATGCATGTCTATTTTGAGAAAGACCCAGTTGAGATTAAAGACAGGGATAGTGTACTATCAGTTACATGTTTTCTCCTATAAATTAAACTCATGCATGCAGAAGGAACAAGTTCCTTTAGGACAACGCAGTTTTACAGGGTGTGACATCAGTGTGAGTGATCAGTGTTACACTTGGTAACAGGACGATCACCCAGGAGAAACTGCGCAAGAAAATAGGAGGCTTGGAGTGTAGAGGAGAAGGTTTGTGAGAAGCCTTGTTTGACTATGAGCATCTAGGAGGATTGTACTGAGAGATGGTTAGCTGTGAGAGCTAAGACTTTGTGTAATTCTGATATATTTCCACCTTGTATGATAATACAGATAGTGGGGTTTTTAGTTGAGGCTTTCCCCTGAGTATTTTTTGTGTTTCATGTGTATTGATTCTTCTTCTTATGGTTATATGTGTTCAGCTCTGATTTAGCTCAATCTTTAAGCTTCCACAAGTTTGATGGTAGAAGTAGATTATAGTATTTTTCTTTGGTATATTGCATTACCAAGTTAATCTACAGTCAAATTTTCTACATAGATCTCAGAGGTAGATTTGTAGAGAATTTGCAGTAAATTCTACATGGTATCATAGTTGAGTTTATCATAGCAGTGAATAGTATACGGAGAAGAGAATTTGAAGTTTAAAGTTTGGGGTTGCAGGTGCAAATCTAATTCATCTCATACTTCAAGGTTGGTGAATGGCGTTCTATGGCTTAAGACTCAAGTATGCCTTAGAAGGCAACTCGAATTACATAGCATGGAAAGATCACATGGAGGATGTATTAGAAGACAATGGCTTGAAGGATTTCATTGATCAAGAAATCCCAAAGCCAAGTTCAAATAATGCACAAGAGTTAGCTAAGTGGAAGAAGTGTGTGGCGAGGGTGAGACAGATCATCCTTGAGGGAGTTCAAGACCATATTGTCTCAAGTCTCCATGGGAAGGATACTCCATACTTAATGTGGAAGACATTGAAGGACCTCTACCAGCATAGTAGCAACCAGAGGAAATTGGCGCTCAAGGATAAGCTTCGAAGAATGAATATGGAGAATGACGATACTATTTCCACATATCTAAACAAGCTCACCACTTGCAGAGATGAGCTTGGAAGTGTGAGAATAACTATTTCCGATGATGATATGGTGAGCCTTGCTCTCCTTGGCCTTCCAAAGAGCTAGAATAACTACCAGGATTCTATGAATGGAAGGGAGAAACTGTTGGATTGGGAACAACTATGGTGGGATCTCATGCAGGAGGAGATCAAGAGGAGCACATGAGATGGTTCTTCATCCAAGGATGATGATGAAGAAAATTTGGCCTTAGCGAGTAAGGCAAGGAAAGGGAAGGGGAAGGCATCCCATTCTGAATCGAATTCTTCTCATGGAGGCAAGAAGGGTGACAAGTCTAAAGTGAGATGCTTTAATTGTCATGAGATGGGTCATTATGAAACTAATTTCCCATCGAAAAAATCCATTAAGGGATCCTTGGATGGATCGGAAGGTGAGGCATTAGCCTCTCAGTTCGAAATGGACTTTACCTTCATCACGTGCATGGTGTCATCGATGATGGGTTGTGGTTGGTATCTTAACAGTGGAGCCTCATTCCACATGATCGGTGATAAAAGTTTATTCAATACCTTGGAGGAGAAAGACCTCAAGATGCACCTAGAGATGGGTGATAATGAAAGGTATAGTGTTTCAGAAGTGGGCATGATTGCTTTTCAAAGGGAACATGGAGCTCTTATGACCTTGACAGATGTGAAGTATGTGCCTAGACTGAAGAAGAATTTGGTAACAATCGCAATATTGGAGGACAAAGGCTACGATGTTGTTTTTAGTAAGGGAAAGGTTTTCCTTAGACACATCACCACAAGATAGGTGAAACAAATCGGTTCATGAGTCAAGAACCTGTATGCTTTTGAGGTTCAAGATGCATGCAAAGCCTTAAGGAGCAAGGAAAATGTTAGAGACCTGGTGGTTGAGAGGGAGAGTAAATTACCTCTCAACATGCAGTCTCACAAGAAGTCTCAGACAATTGTGGAGGAGCCACAATTAGAGTCAGTAGAGGGATCACATGCAGCCATACCTCTAGGTGTGAGGTAGGGTGATGTGAAGTGATAGTCCCAAGAAGGCTGAAATTGGGTAGGGTCCATTGAGAAGTTTTATCTCATGGATCGTACCTTTCTAAAGGAGCCCAAAGTACATAGTAGCGGGAGGAATCAATGGGATTGATGCAGTTAGAGATCAAAGTGACAGAGGCTAGAGAAGTCAGATACTGAAGAGCGTAGAGAAGGATTGACAATAGTGCAGAAAGGCCGAGTTAGCAGAAGCACAAAGTTTTCAGTCGACAGAGGCAATAGTAGTCAGAGCCTTTGATGACAAAGGCATCATTCTGATTCAAGTTGGATGTTTTTTTTTTTTTTGGAGTTGCTGGAGCAACAACACTAGAGAGAAGTGTTGCATGCATAACATTACAAAGGTTTAGGATCAGGATCGAGTTGAATTCCTTTCTTGTTGAGAGGGAGTGTTGAAAATAGTAACAATAAATGATAAAAATAGAATCCAGAATATTCCAATTTTAATTTGTTCTTGAATTAAAATTGTGAATTAAAACTCAAATTTAGTCTCACTCGCTGCTTGAAAACTAATTAATTAATTCATCTTGAGTTAATTAGTTGGAGAAAATCAAGTTAGAAGTCTTTCTGAAGTCATGCAACAGTTATCCCTTAAATTAAGGAGATTATCCCTTAATTAAGGAGATAAGATTGAGTTGTATTTGAGTTGTAATTAGTTAGCTCAGTGTACTGAGTTAAGCCCAGTTAAATTAGTTCCAAACTGTTTAAGGAACTAGTTGTGAGTTCAGTTAGTTAATGCATCCATGCTTCCAACTAATGTATTCTAGATAACTGAAGATTCTCTCATCAGTAACTCATGCATGTCTATTCTGAGAAAGACCCAGTTGAGATTAAAGATAGGGACAATGTACTATTAGTTGCATGTTTTCTCCTATAAAGGAAACTCATGTATGTAGAAGGAACAAGGATCCTTGAGGATTGCGTAGTTTTACGGGTTGTGAGATCAGTGTTACACTTGGTAACAGGAGGATCACCCAGGAGAAAATGCGCAAGGAAATAGGAGGCTTGGAGGGTAGAGGAGAAGGTTTGTGAGAAGCCTTGTTTTTCTATGAACATCCAAGAGGATTGTACTAAGAGCTGGTTAGCTATGAGAGTTAAGTATTTGTGTAATTTTGATATATTTCCACTTTGTATGATAATAAAAATAGTGGGGTTTTTAGCTAAGGCTTTCCCTTGAGTATTTTGTGTGTTTCATGTGTATTGATTCTTCTTCTTATGGTTATATGTGTTCAGCTCTGATTTAGCTCGATCTTTAAGCTTCCACAAGTTTGATAGTAGAAGTAGATTATAGTATTTTGCTTTGGTATATTGCATTATCAAGTTAATCTACAATCATATTTTTTACATAGATCTTAGAGGTAGATTTGTAAAGAATTTGCAGGAAATTCTACACTCTGTATACATTCATAAGTTGAGGTCTCGCTATTACTCAGTACAGAAATAATATGAAATTTCATTCCAATGTATTTCTTTATAACTAAACTCAAGGAAGATATAACTATAACCTAGTGTTGATGTAGGGCTTATGACATGGTTTTTTGAATGCGTGCAATATAATACTTAAAATGGAAAACACTAGTTTTAGCGTGTGAGTATTGTTTTTTCTTTGAAAGGGTTTAGGATAGAAATAAACTAATACTCTGTGTGAGATTGTAATTGTGAAAATATTGAATATATTGTACCAAATGTTTATTATGATCTGATTATCAATCTTGCAGGTAGAAAAATGAAATATATTGTGAACAAGTATAGGAGTATAGGTTTGATTATAAAAAGCCACTACTGTAAAATAACATTTATTTGTTGGAACTAAACCTGATATGATTACAGGTCAACGAGAAGTGAGAAATAAAGGTAGATATATTATTTAACATAGAGGGTTATTAGACTAATAGACAGGGGTTGAATGCAGGTAACGACAATGCCTAAAGTCATTTTTTTATAAATATTTTTGTGTTAATTCTAGAAATAAAAGATCTTTTTCTTGCAGAAAGGAAGTTATTAATCCAAGATTGGATGATGCTTTAAGTACAAATATTTCAATAGTAAAATTAATACCACCTTCATATTGACAACAATTAAAATAATTAGGAATTTTAAGTTTGAATAACTTAAATAAAAAAAGATGAACATATATTGGATTATATATTTTTTCAAAACGAAGGAATTTTTTTTTCATTATTTAATGCAATTGTTTATTAAGAATTAAAAAAGAAAAACCTCCATATCTGCACTATATATCATAAAAAACAATGCTAAATTACTATTAAAAATAACAATCTACAAGAAGAATGTTAAGTACTTTGAGTAATTTTCATCCCATTAATCGGATGATATCTAGAATGGCTCCATCCCTAACCAAAAATACAAACGTAACTAGAAATTTAGTTCCATGTAAATCCCTAAGTTTAACATATTTTTTCATTTCTGTACATGAAATATGAATAATTACTTGCATGGTCATGAAGGTATAGTTAAAAAATTTAGTAGACTTGAGGGCCGAACTGAGAAAAAAAGAAGGTACGCTGATTCACAAACTCATTACCTGCTTTATTTATAGGGTGGTATGCCATAACCTATCAAAGGTAGTGCTATGATGTTCTCTCATTATTACACTAATAAAATACAAAGCTACAAATTTTGGACTCCCAAATATTCACCAGATACATGCTTGTTCTAGTAAAGAAAGGCATACTTGGATCACTCGAAGAGGATAAAATCCACCAACCATAAATCCCACAATATGCAATAAGCAACAAAATACAAGATTAGAATAGAAACACATGAATAAACTTGTAGATAATCTTAAACACAGATAGAAATCCATGATTACATAATGCAATGCAGAAATTGATCATATAACAGAAACATGATTGAGTTATATAGGCATGATGATCATATCAAAAAGAAGACCATCATTTCTATTCCCTTCCAACAAATCTAACCTTCAGACTGAAGACAAAGCTAAATAGGCTAAGAACCAACAGGTTCATTATACAAAATATGAGATTAAATGGATGACCTCGAGCATATCTCATCCACATCAAGAGAAAATTAAGACAAGTACAAATTCCATGCCTTAAGATTCTTGGCCATCAACAAATTTATATAAACCAATAGAGCCACATGGCTAGTTGAACGCCTAGTTGGAGAGTTTATCTGCTAGTTGATTGAGCTCATGATAAATGTGGGTGATGGATGACCATTCTAGCTCCTGAATGTGCTACCAAATTTGATACATCAGGGATTGAAGTTGCACATTCTATTTAGAAAATGTATGTTAGCCTGGTCACAACTATTTGAGATTCGCCATCACTTGCAACCTCCTCAAACCACAAGGATTTGCCAAATAAAGAAAAACAAACCATGTTGAGAAATAAACCTTTTAATTGGAACCAATACCCAGAGTATATATGCTATGAATGAATTGAAATGAATTTCTATACAAAACACCTCCACTCCCACACCTAGGTGGATGCCCTTGGCTGGCACCATAAAAGAAACCCTATGGGGTATCACAGTCCAGAGTAGGCATAATCAACATACCATATTTTTTTAGTTTACAATTGCACTTGAATTTATTCATGAGCTTAACTATAAGATTGGCCACCACTTCTGCTGGAAGTTGCTTATATTGAACACACTGATAATGTGAGCCCACCATACAAAATAAAAAAAAGTGAAAAGACATCGAATCATAGTTAAATACATATGCATCCAATAACCAACCTTGGACACATAACTCTAAGATCTCCTTATTCCAATATATCTTCAGATTATTTTTGAGTTCTAGGTAGGAGCTATCCATGCACATTTAAGTCTAATGTTCCAATGTAAGTAATTTCCCACTAAGGCAGTCACTAAACCTTGAAAAGTTTATTCTAAAAAATAAAGTTGGAAAAATTAGTAACTTTTGAAAATATGAAACCTCTGTGTAGTTATTTCATGGTCAAAGATCCATTTGACATAGATGGAAATATGAATCTAAGTTCAATTTTGCTAGATTTGAGACAAAATGTTCACCAAAAGAGAAAATACCTAATGTAAGAAAGGGAAATCTAATATTCTTTTCTATTTTAACCATAAGAAAATTGTACATACAAAATAATGGAAATCATAAGAATCCATAAATCATCACAATAACAGTTATTGAGAGAGCAACCATAAATGTAATCTCAAGATATTGAACCGAGTATTTGGTAAAATCAACAGGAAACACTTTCAGATGTTTCGTAAATAATACTAGAAAAGTGAATAATCATCCAAGAATGATATATTATAACATGGATAAAGTTCCAAATCACTAAAAACAATATCCAAGTCTAAATATCTAATAGATTAAGGCTAAAAAACAAAATTCCATAAAATTCTTACATGCAAAACTAAACACTGGTAAAAATTTGGAATTGAAAATAATTCCCATCTCTTAACATAATGGAATAGGTAAGAGCATGAATAGTTGAATTTCATCTTAAAATATGTATATCCACTTCCAAAAAGGAATATAACACCTAATACTTGTCTTAGGTAACAACGAGAGATATGTTGCTTTAGGCTTGAAACAATAAGAACCAACATGATGATTGACATGTGCAAGGGAGTCCAGTACTTGAATGAGATTAAGGATTCCGTGGTGGATGCTTTCTAATGGTCATCAATGGAAGGAGCACTTATAGATGAGAACATGTGCAATAAGGGTATTCTATGATGCTTAGCGTACTACCAAGCTGAGGCTTCTGGTTGATATTCAAGCACCTGAGCAGGATTTGCATGTAATTTAAAATGTGTTGAATCAAAGGAGAGGCCATGTGTTTGAGGAGATGTAGAGACCTGGGAATCCAGTGTATAACATTAAAGCCTATTTTCCAGTGATAGAGTCTTTCAAGTTTGCAGATACTCTTCGACTTGCAATTGGTAGGTAGGCTTTTCCTCATATTGTATTTGATCACTAGGATTTGATGGGGTATGATTGAATGGACTCTCGTTTAGAGGTTAGTCATCTTGTGATTAATTTTAGAATGAGAAAGGGAACCAAGGAGCATATCATTGTCCTATGAGAGTATGAGGATAAGTTGTAAGGATTGAATGTTTTTAGTGTCTTTTTCATGAATCTTTTGTAACAAAGGTTGTGAACCCACATCATTTTCCACAAATCTTGTCAGTTGCTATTAATTTTGCTCAAGAGTTATGCATAAGTATCAAGTAGCTTGAGTGTTTTGAACTTTCAGTTTCCATGGGTGATATTGACAAAAGGGAAATTGGTAAATTTTTTCAGAAATGAGTTCAATCCACATCTTCAAAAAGAGTGAAACGAATCTCTCTCAACAATATTTTGACTGGAAGTTTCATGGATGTTCCAACTTCTCCTTTTTCTAGCAAATCCCTAACATCATTGAAGCATACAAATGATGATATACTTTAGCACCTTGTAGAAAAAATCACTCTTCTTGAAAATTTGGTAGTTCAACATTGTACAGGGATGAACCATGTGAAAATTTGTGCGGCCAATCTCTAGTGTATGGATTTCTTTGGGGTTGAGTGTGAAAGCTCCATGACAGTGAACTGCCCAAAGATGGTAAATGTCATTGTGCATAATTGTCCTAGGATGTCAACGTTGGAGCTCAAGTCTGGTGGGTTTCTGCATTTGTGTGCAACAAAGCTTAATTTATTTAAAGGATTTTCTATTACAAACTCACTGAATCAAGTTTCCCTTCATGGGCTTGGTAGACAAGTGCCTTCTCTCACAACTACGGAAAATTTGGTCTCTCTTGAAGAACTCTCAATATAAAGTAAATGTTTTAAGGTTAGTAATTGTCTTACTTTTAGCATAATGTTAATAGTGTTTTGAACACCATAATTTTATTATATAGGGAGATTTATCATACCACATATGGATTGCAGAACAACAGTAAGCATGGAGGCATTAAGTTTAACCCTTTCACTCAATATTTTGAAAGTGGTTTTCATGAAAGTTTCAAAATGTGGAAAGACGAAAATTTCTCTGATAGGTTGCGTGTTTAGAAATATTCCTTTTCTGCAAACAATGACACTTACCCTACCAAGATGCTCCCTATTTAATCATGAGAAGAGCTTCTTAAAACAACTTCTAGGTTTGAAAATACCTAGTGAAGAAATCATGTCTATATCAGAAGAACATGAAGACTACTGCCAAAGATGTATTGGAGATGCTTTATAGCTTATTGATGCTTTACTTTGTAATTGATTGAAATATGCCATACAAAGAATGAATTGATTTTTGAGGTCAAGATACATTCTCCTGTTTTGTTAAAATTTCATGGCAAATACATTCTCCCATTTTGTCCTTCACCTGCATATACCATGCTAACCTTATGTGGCCAGTGTTGTTAATTGTTAAGAATAATAGGTCATGTCATGTTGGGGCTGGTTTATTTTGTCATTCTAGGGACAATTTCAAATTTTCTAGCCAATCCTTTGCGGATGCAGTAGAAACAACAAAATGGGAAATTAATATTGTTCTGTTCTTTCACCCCGCTCAGCTTGAAATTTTCTAGTCATTGAAATTTGCATGTCTTTAAGATCACGTGTAATCATTTTCATGGGAATATTATAATTGTGCATGAAAAATAGGATTTGTTTTATTTAGGAAACATGGTAACTGTCTTGATAGTTATTACATTTTAAGTTATAGATTTGAAACAAGTGTTCGATTAACATAGAAAATAAGTTTTAGTAATTTATTTTCGTGTAAGGATTTGGCTCTATTGGGCTATTAAATAACTATTAATGCTCTAACAATATTAGTGGTCAAAATTTTGTGTAGTAAAGGTTGGTTGAGTAGGATTTTCATATGGAGAAAATCAAGAATCAGGACATGCTTATGCCTTTAGTGATTTCCATAGAGCATTATGCTTGAGCCTTGAGTAGGATTTTCATATGGAGAAAAAGAAGAATTAGGACATGCTTACACCTTTGGTGATTGCCATAGAGCGTCGTTCTTGAGCCACATGTGAGAAATTATGTTGTTCATTGCACTTTGAGTCTTGGAGAGGTACTCTACCGTCTTTATTGAGGGTTGTAAGAAAGGATTACTCAAGAGTTTCTAGTTTTTTTAGAGAGTCAAAGAATGTTAATTAAGATTTTTCCTATGTTACACTGATTTCTGGAATGGGAAAACAGTGTGGATGAGGGAACGAGTTTTTGGAATAGTTAGAACACACCCCAAAATAGACCAGCATGATTTATTAAGCCATCCAGATCTCTTAGACAAGGTTTCACTTTGTCTCCTTGTCTACTTTGAAATGAATATCAAAGGAGTGGATCAATTAAAGGGAATAATATAGGGAGGGTCTTGGCCTTAACCCATTTTCTTTTTGTATATGATGTTCTATTGTTTGGAAATTTTACTCTAAGGGAGGCCTGAAATTACAAATAAATTCTTTGTTTGTACTGTACAACTATAGGTATGGAAATCATTGAACATAAATAATCAATTGATTGCTTCGAACTAGGGGCAAGAGGAATTAGTACAACTCACTTGGTGAGTTGTACTGTACAACTACAAGTATGGAAATAAGTGAATATAAATTGTCAATTCCTTCGAATAGAACTCAGCATGGGAAAGATAAATTAGTTTCCAGAATATTCTCATTTTAGTAAAGATTTGAAACACTTGTGATCTAGGTTAAAGGAAAATGATTGTTGAGTGATAAAAGGTGTTTTTTTAACTCTTAATTATCTTCACGTTAGTTATCAATCTAGGTAAGATTATCTATTTCGAGAGTGTACATAGTATGTGGCGGCTATTTACTCAAGAGTAATTCTTCTAAATTGTAGTACAATTCTTTCAAATACAAGAGTAAATGGATGCAACTAGTGAACTCTTATTACAATTAAAAGAAAGCTTAATTCGCTAACGAAACCAAATCAGGCATTCATTCAAGTATCAGTCAAGAATACAGTAACAATAACTCATTTCTTTTTGAAATGATTGATTTTCCAAACACAATTTCTAATCTGAACAGCAGGGATCTCGATCTGAGAGCGTAGACAGAAGTAGTCAATACTCTTTACAGTAGAGAATCTCAAGATAGCATGCTGAACTAAATAACTATATTGGAAACAATAATAATATAATGTTGAACTAAATGACTAAATTTGAAATAACAACAATAGAATACTGAAGTAGATAACTAGATCGAAGATAATTACAACTTGAATCAGTGTTTCTGTAGCATGTAAAATAGAGTAATTTTGTTAAGTCTGGAAATATGAAATAGAAAAGCAATGCGATTACAGTAAGTGGAAATCAAAACAAACCATCACATGGAAGAAATAATAAAAGAATGGTACAGGAACAACAAATGAATCCACCAAGGCCGGGCCCTTAGTCGCCAGTGAACACAGCCGGATTACTTCAATAGACGAGAAGGAACAACAATTTCTTTATATATTAATCATTGAAAAATGATTACACCCAATTCGTACTCTACTTTAATTGCAAGAGTCGATGATCAAAGTTATAAATACAATAGTAATTCTTGAATAATGTTTCTCCCATTCTGCTTACAATCACTGCTTTTTATAATGGCGAAGAGGTAAAAGGACAAATAGTAACAACGATCCCTCGGGATCAAGAGATCCCGAGGGATTCACACAATCTTCTAACTTCAGTCACCTTTCCCTCCTTGCGCTAGTCCTATGATTCGCTTTGCATTTGCCCATAACTGCGTGCTCCATCCTTGGCTTGCTTGTCTTTTCGTTGTCCCTTGGGTGAGGAACAACAATTTTCCCTTTTCATATTTTTCCTACATAAACAGGGATAACAATCAGCTAAATCATGATGATAGATAATTTCTTCATTTTTATCATAATCCTTTGATATATTAACATTTTAGGATGTAAAAGGGATATAACTAAAGAAAAGGATGATGGAATAAATAATATATGTATACCTTTTCCATGACTCAACATACTCCCCTGCTTACCCTTTTTCATGTCCTCATGAAAATCATATAGTTTGTATGCAGAGTAGTTAGGGAATAGGCTGGAGAAGGAATGTCATGAAGTGGTCTGAACCCATGATTCTTGGCCAAGGTTTCAAAAATATGTCTAGTTTGCCCTTCAGGTAGTTCATATATATCTTTATAGTCTTCTGCAGGATACCAGACAATAGGACTACGGAACTGACAACCTATCCAATATGGGCCTTCCCTCAAGATGAGGTTGCTATAAGTAACAAAGCGATCTGCAGTCAATTTAAAGTTTTTATAGTTAAATGGTTCTCTATCCTATACATTATGATTGGAAACTCTCCATCTGAATTTAGCTGCAGCCAAGGAGCTATCTTTAATAAAGAGAAAATACTCTACCCCCTGTTGGACAATTTCTTTGTGAATGGGCCCCAAAATCTGGATTACTCGTTCCTTTTTCATCAAACTTTTGTGTTTGGCCAACATTTGTAGTGGGTTCTTCAGTTCACCTTTGACCCAAAGGTCCAATCCATTTTCTTGCCTCTGGAATGTATTATGGGCTTTAAACCATTTCAATTGGTTAACAACAAATGAAATGAAGGCTTGAAATTGTACATCTCTGACAAAAGGGCTGGGATTCTTCTCCAATTCTTCTTCCAATACAAAATTATGCAAGTAAAACTCACAGAGTAATCGTTGAACTTTCACTCCATGGTGTTTACAGCAGTTTATGAAATCTTCAACAATTTTCAATTCTATGGGTTTCCCTGCCTTGACAACCTTGATTTTTAGTTGTAAGTACCTTTCTAACAAAAATAAAGCATAGTTATTGGCAGGGGACCTGCATGACAAAACATCCGTGTATAATGAACAAAGAGTATCCATTTGACGCATGAATGTCTCCAGTCTGATCTTTATTTTCTCAGTTCTTTCTTCTGCCCTTCGATATTTATTGAAGGCCTCACTTTCCGACGCATTGATATTCTGCAATTGCCTTTGCAATTCCTGGTATCTCTGTTGGGGAACAATTTCTTCCTCAAGCCTTTCTATGGTCAACGAAGCTTGTGCTAGATTTTCTTGAAGATTTGTTATATAAGGGTCGCTACACATCAAAATATATTTGGCTTGGCTATCTGTCTAGGTGTCCTTGCTGTTGGAGGGTATCACCTATGTTTGAACAACTACATTACAAAAATGTACATTCTCTATTTAGGCAGCTGCTTCCATAATAGTTGCATGCTTTTCCTTATCAATTTGAATGAATATGGGCTCAATTTGAGTCCCAATAACCCTTATATCATGAAATTCAGTTTGAATGGCTGTGTTCACCGTTTCTGGGGTTCTGCTTGAAATTTCCCCCTTTTTAATGTCCTTATATTTTTCCAAAGTCTTTTAATTAATTTTTGCATCCTCTGCTATTCCTTTCTAAACCTTTCAATTTTGATTTTCTTCTTTTTGGGAGGAACAACTATTTCACTAACTATTTCTGTTCTTGGTGAGCTCGATTACTTACCTGGGCTTTGCTCTCCAAGGGTTGTGTCTTTGCCCTGGCTAGTTTCTGTTTCTCCTATTTGGCCCACACCTTCTGTGTTCAAATTGACCCGACTAGGTTCTTATGGATGTGTACTCCTAGTTTGGTCTGCCTCTTCCTGTGTAACTTCTGCCCCCATTTCTTCCTCACCAATTATGTTTTTTGTCATGCTCCTACTGTGGGCAGAGCTTTCTTCCAATTTCTCTACTTCAACATTAAGGTTGAGTGGGCTTTCGGGTTGTATAAATTCACTCATATTGGCCAGAATCTGGGCCAGTTCAACATCATGTAATAAGTATTGTGGTGGACTTGTGATGGGAGTTAAGGGAAGTTCTGTTTCATCCCTCTCCTCTTCACTAGTATGCTTTGTTTCCTCCTCAAGTTCTGACTCTTGGTTATACCTTCCTTCCAGCTATAAGGGTTGCTCATTTTCAGGGCTAGATAATTCTAAGGGTTGGTTGCTACTACCATGGAGGTTTTCAGTTGTTCCCAAGCTTGTCTTGATATAGCGTCTATGTTTTTGTGGTCTATTTGCTGTGCTAGTAGTCCTTTTCATTTTTGGAGTAGGTAAGGCTAACCCCCCCATAGTAAACACTAATTCTTCCCAACTGGTTTGCGGCTAGGCAAGGTTGTAGCTTACTATCAGCCTAATTAAACAATGATGACTTACAACAGTTTCTATATGCTGGGATTCTTTTATGCTTTGAGCAGAGTCATGCAACAAGAAATTCAAATATGCAGGGAAGTTTACAGAACTTTTTTGTTTTAGAACTGCTAATAATTTAAGGTGACATGGCCTTACCACATCCTTTCTTCCGTCGTATGTCATATAGCTTTGAACAATTCTAGCCAGCTTTGTCCATGGTTCTCCCAAAGATGAAGGTTGAACTCCTTTGCCTTTGACAATTAGGTTCTGTCCCTCATCCCAAAAGGCGGCAATGGCATCTTGTAGGCTCAATTTTTTATGTGTCCATATGGGTCCAACGACTAGTAATCTGGACACCTCATCTATTACTGCATTCGTTACTGTCATTTTCCTTGTAAATTTTGTAAAAATTCGATAGTAATGGTTTCATTGGGTTGCTGCAGTCGTGTAAAATATGTGACCCATCCAGCCCGTACTAGAATTTCTTGGGCGACATTAGAAACAACTAGTATCAGTGGCTCCTTGTGCATTGATTGTCCTCCCATTTTGTCTGAAATCTGCACATTGTTAGCTTAACACAGGTAACACAGTAATACACAGAGCCAACAATGGAACAACAAGTTGTTAATATTGGATAATACCTTTTCAACATAGATACCATTAAAAACTTGCTATTATGGGATATCATGTAGCCCGGTACAACCAAATAAAGTACTGACACGCATGCAAAAGTGCTTTGGAAGTCACCCGCACCCCCCTTTAAAATGATAGGTCACCTTCGACCGATTAAATGAAGGAATGACGTACTAGCGGAAACGTACAGTAGTGGTAAAAATGGAAAGGTGTACATATTTATGATAAGATCACAAAAATGTCAGGTTGCTGAAATCAATGCATAGAATGAAAATTATAAATAAATGTGGAGATGCCATGGAGTGATTTGAAAAGGGAGAAAGGACATCTGACGCGAGTGAGATGATATGCGTTCATTATTCCACTTAAACAGTTATGATTGACTTTTTAAACGATATCTCATGCATAAAGGTTCAAAAAATGAATTAGGAACATAATCTCTCTGTAATAAAGATAAAGAAATAAGAAAAGGGAGTTATAATCACTATTGATGTTGAAAGTATGACTCCAATCCCATCAGCAGAGCTTCTGTTGCCCACAAGTGTTTATAACCTTGACAGAGTTGCTTTTTCACCCTTTGGAACCATGATCCTCTATGTATAATTAGGAAAGTGCCTTGTGATGCTAGAATGGAGGCCATTGTGCTGGCTTGGTGACCAAATGGATCACAATGCCATTCACTGGGAAGGAGTGAAAGGTGGGTAGGCCGACTCGTGATGATACATCCTGTTCCAAGGACTTTTATTTTTTTGATGTATCCATTGGATCATATCCCTGGTGTGGTGGTCATAGTGGGAACTCCACTTCATTGCTTCCTTATGATCATGGTAGGCTAGCTCATGACGAGATCCTATATCCTCTATCTGACAAATAATAGAATTGTTAGTAAACATATATATATATATATAATATAATATATATATAGTATATAATATATATATATATATATATATATATATATATATATAAATATATTTATTTATTTATTTATTTCCTTCTTTTTTCTTTTCTTTTAGATAGCACTTGCTATTTATATATAGAGGGTGTGCCAACACTCCTTAGGAGTAGGGATGGTGGAAGAAGTCTGAACATGCCAATAGAAGAAAATATGCCCTTACTCTTATTCAATGATAATAAGCAGAGAGAATTATGGGGATTAGGGAAGAACCAACATGGTACAAATAATCAATCAATTTGAGTTATAGTGAAGATAAAGACAACAAAGTGATATAGATGGTTGTGTCCTCCCTTTTTCTAATCAATACAAACCAATCTCATTAAAGATGATAATTTTTTTTGATTTTGTTGTTTCAGTAACCCTCAAATTTTGTATCTTTACATATATGTTTGTATTCTTTCCCTATAGCGGATCATAGAGAGTAAGACAATTTTCACAAGATGCTTATTTTCTTAAAGAAAAACCTCTCAAAAAGAGTGTTATTCTTTAGGAGGATCAATAAGAAAAACGTACACAAAAAAGTGTTGTTCCTTAAAAGGAACCGTAACTGTTCCTTAGGAGGAACAACAAAAAGACAAAAAAATTGCACACGAAACTGTTGTTCCTTAGCAGGAACATAAGTTGTTCCTTAAGAGGGATAGCAAAAAGAAAGAAAAATAATAGGTCGCGAACTTGTTGTTTCTTACAGGAAACAACAACTGTTCCTTAGGAGGAACAATAGAAAAAAAGACGCAGGCGAAACTATTGTTCCTTTAGAGGGAACAACATTAAAACAAACCTAAATGAAACTGTTGTTCCTTAGAAGGAATAGAAAAAAGCAAATAATCGATCAAACTATTGTTCCTTATAAGGAACGATAGTTGTTTCTCCTAAGGAACAACAACTGTTCCTTAAATGGAACATTGCAAAGCAATCACACATGAAACTGTTGTTCCTTAGATGGAACAATTGATGTTCCTTTAAAGGGAAGATCAACTGTTCCTTAAACGGAACAACAAAAACAAATGTATACGGAACTGTTGTTCCTTAGAGGGAACAATGCTGTTCCTTAGAAGGAATAAGAAATGTTCCTTAAATGGAACAGCAAAAAGAAACACACAAAACTACTATTCTTTAAAGGGAACGGTTGCTGTTCCTTAGAGGGAACAACAACTGTTCCTTAAATGGAACAGCAAAAAGAAACATGCAAAACCGCTGTTCCTTAAGGGGAACACCTGCTATTCCTTAGAGGGAATAGATGTTGTTACTTAGAGGGAACAACAACTGTTCCTTAAATGGAACAACAAAAAGCAACACGCGAAACTGTTGTTTCCTAAATGGAACAGCAAAAAGAAACACGTAAAATTGTTGTTCCTTAAGGGAACGACTGCTACCCCTTAGAAGGAACAACAACTATTCCTTAAATGGAACATCAAAAAGAAACACGCAAAATTGTTGTTCCTTAAATGGAACAACTGTTGTTCCTTAAAGGGAGCAACAACTGTTCCTTAAATGGAACAGCGCAAAGAAACACGTGGAACTTCTGTTCCTTAAAGGGAATGATTACTATTCCTTAGAGGGAATAACAATTGTTCCTTAAATGGAACAAAAAAAAAAGACACATAGCAAACTGTTGTTCCTTAAAGGGAACAATTGTTGTTCCTTAGAGGGAACAACAATTGTTCCTTAAATGTAACAACACAAAAATCGTATATACATGGAACTACTATTCCATAAATGGAATGACAGTTGTTCCTTAGAGGGAACAACAGTTGTTCCATAAATGGAATAACATGAAAATCAAATAAACAGAAAACTGTTGTTCCTTAAATGGAACGGTTGTTGTTCCTTAGATGGAACAACAACTATGCCTTAAATGGAACAACACAAAAATTTGTACACAAAATTGTTGTTCCTTTAGAGGAACGACAATTGTTCTTTAGGAGGGAACAACAGTTGTTCTTCAAATGGAACAGAAAAAGCAAAAAAAGAGTGTATTTACGGTTTATACAAGAAAATTCAAGTGGAAATAAAAGTTTATATATAAAATTAAAAAAAAAATGAATTATTCAATGGATCGATGCTAAGGATAGGTTTCCCTCCACAGCGAGAATCTTCATGGTGGAATCTTCCCGCAATTGTTGGCAAAAGGACTCCCTGGTAAGCGGTTTGTGATAAAGTCGCACTCAATGACCATTCACTTTAAAAGAATACCCAGATCCATCAATGGTTGTTAATGTGATGGTGCCATTATCATGCACCTTTTGTATCTCATAAGGTCCTAACCATTTGGTTTGGAGTTTTCCAGGGAAATCGTGGAACCTAGAATCATATAGGAGTGCCCAATCTCCTTCGTGGAAGATCTTCTTTTTAATAAGGGCATCATGTCATTTTTCTCTTTGTTGTTGGATTAATGTAGTGTGCTGAAGAGTTGATAGCCTGATTTCATCTAATTCATTGATTTGCTGTAATCTATTGATTTGAGCTTGATTTAAGTTCAAGCCTACCTCCCGAGGTGTTCTTAATGTCTGAATTTTGAATTCGATTGGGAAGATAGGTTCCTTTCCAAATACTAGTTGATATGGTGAATATCTGGTGGTATCTCTCCATGTTGTTTGGTATGACCACAAGGCTTCTAGCAATCTGAAGGCCCAGTCACGTCTGTGCGATGCAACTGTTTTTGTGAGTATTTCCTTGATTACCTTATTAGTGCTTTCTACTTGGCCATTTGCCTGTGGGTGGTATGGAATTGTAATTTTGTGGAGAATATGATAATTTCTCAATGGTGCAGCAATCTTGTTGCCTATGAATTGTGGTCCTCCTTCTGCAATTATGTCTCTCGGCAGGCCATATCGCACAAATAGTTGGAAAAGAAAATGTATCACTGAATCCTCGGCTGCCCTTGGTAATGGCTCTGCCTTGACCCATTTAGTAACATATTCTGTTGCAACCAGTATGTATGTTTTTTTATTAGATGATGGGTTGATAGGACCAATAAAATCTAGTGCCCACAGCTCAAAAGGCTCGATTACTAATTGCGAGTTCAGAGGCATCTCATTATATTGTCCAGGGTGTCATGCCCTCTGGCAGCTATCACATGCTTGAACAAACTTTTTAGCGTCTTTAAAGATAGTGGGCCAGTAATAACCTATTTGCAAGAATTTGTGACCAGTTCTGCGGTCTGCAAAATGTCCCCCACACAACCCATCGTGGCATGCTTTTAGAATTTCAAACACTTCATCTTCCTGGACGCATCTTCTAATGTGCATATTTGCTCCTGTATGGAATAAATAGCCCCCGATCCAAGAGAATCAGGTACTGCGCTGCACTATTTGTTTTCTTTCATTAGGTGTCAGGTGCTTGGGTAATTTTCTTACTGCCAAATAATTTGCAGCATCTGCATACCATGGCATTCTGACAATAACAACGAATAAATGTTCATCAGGAAATTGATCCTCAACTGTTGCTGCGTCAGCTGGCTTTGGCATGCATGAGAGAAAATCAGCAACAGGATTTTATTTTCCAGGTCGATCCTTATTGTGATGTCAAATTCCTACAAGAGGATCAACCATCTTGTCACTCTTCCATTTTTAACAGGTTTATTTGCTATATAATTAATGGTAGAGTGATCTCTATATAAAACTACAAGATATCCAGTTGTATAATGTCAGAATTTATTAACAACATATATTACAACTATTTTTTTTTTGAGTCACGGTATAATTTAATTCAGCAGGAGATAGATTTTTTCTGATATAATATATTGCATATGGCTTTTTATCTTCTTCTTGGCTGAGAACTCCTCCGATTGCTGTGTCTAAAGCATTAGATGAAATCTGGAATGGAAAATCCCAGTTTGGGCCCCTTAGCACTGGGGCTGTTGATACAAGCCTTTTTAAATCCTCAAAAGCGCTGTCATGTTTATCTGCCCAAATGAAATCAATATTGCGTGTTAGTGCATATAATGGTGCAACAATCTGAGAAAAATTCTTTATAAATCTTTTATAATAACCAGAAAATCCCAAAAAACTGCGTACCTCTGTTTGTGTGGAAGGGGTAGGTATTAAAAGAATTATCTGAATTTTAGCTGGATCTACCTGTATTCCAGCTGCTGAGATATAATGTCCCAAGATGAGTCCCTCAGTCATCATCATATGACATTTTTCATGGCTTAGACAGAGTCTGGTGGCAATGCATCTTTGTAGCACTTTTTCTAATGTTTGTAATGCTGGATCAAAGTCATCTCCATAAGGTGTGAAGTCATCCATGTACACTTTGAGCCCTTCATTTATTAAATATGAAAAAATGTTGAGTACAACCCTCTGAAATGTGGCAGGTGCATTGCACAGCCCGAAGGGTAAGACCCTGTAAGCAATGTTCCCCAAGGGTAGGTAAAGGTAGTTTTATCCTAATCTTCAGGGGTAATCTGAATTTGATTGTATCCACTAAAGCCATCATGGAAAGAAAAAAATTTCTTTCCTGCCAGTGTGTCTAAGACTTGGTTAATGAATGGAAGGGGGAAATGGTCTTTCTGGGTTACTTTATTAAGTTCTCTATAATCAACACATATATGCCAATTCCCATTCTTTTTCCTCACCACTACTAATGGAGAGACCCATTTTTTGTCAGATATTGGATAAATAGAGTTTATGTCTAAAAGTTTTTGCAGTTCAGCTTTAACAATATCCTTAAGATGAGGATTTAACCTCCGTTGAGGTTTTCGAATGGGCATGGCATCCTTTTCTGTATACATATAGTGCATACACAATTGGGGGTCAATTCCTTTCATGTTTGTGTAATCCCATGCAAAGGGCTCTTTATATTTTCTCAGGAGTTGGACAAGTTTCTGTTGTTGGTTAGCAGTCAGGTTTTTGTTAATATTCAAAGTTTTTCCCGGCTCAATTTCTATGTTTTTGCTGTTATAAACAGAGGTGGTTGGTATTGATTGATCATTAATATTTTTTAGGGGATCTTATTCTACTTCACTATCGAATGCTACTTCGATCATGTGACATTTTAGATGGGATTTGGCTTCTAGTTGGTTAATGTAGGTGTTAATGATGTCATCTTTTGTTTGATCTTTAAATTCGAGAGCATCTTCTGTGGTTAGTAGTTATCTAATGTTTTCAGTTAGATATGATACATGTTGTTTTCTGGTTTTGATTATTGTCAAAATTTGCTGAGCTAGAGGCTATAAGGCTAAATTCCTTACATTGCCTCCTCTTGCTATAGTCATGCTACTTGTTCGACAGCTAATGTAAGAACCACAGTTGCTAGCCAAGGTCTACCTAAAATTAAGGGGTGTCCATCGAGTCGGTTTCTAGGATTGATGATCAGAAAGTTTGTAGGGTATTCCCAAGAGTCTACAGACACCATTAAATCATGTAATGTGCCTTCTGTTTTGACTACTGGTCGATCAGCCAATTCCAACAAGGTTGTGGTTGGGTCCAATGATGTAATTCCAAGCTTTTGACAAGTTGTGGTTATAAGAATATTGATTGCTACTCCTAAATCAACTAAGGCATTGGGGAAGGAGCATCCATTTATTTGCACCGTGACTATAGGATTTCGTAGGTCTTCATATTTTACAAGTGTTTCTCTTCCTGATAGTAAATTAGATAAGGTACCGACTACATGGAAAGTTGGATTTGTTGTTATTTTCCTCTTTGGATTTTTCATGCATAATTCCTTGATAGTTATTTCATAAATTGGGATGTCTTGAATAGCCTGGAGGAGCGGTATTTTTGTACACAATTTTTTCAATTCTCTTAGAAGATCAAAATCAAGGTGTTCAATTGGGCGAGGTATGAATAGTCGTTCTAGGAATGGTGGAGAAGAGGTGGTTGCTTGGTCATGAGTTTTCTGTCTAACCATGTTCTCTTCTTGTGGTGCTTCTTCTATAGGTAACGGATCTTCAATTTGAACATTTTTATCCCTCTCTAATTCTATTATACACCCATATCTTAATTGAAGGTCATTGCGCTCCCTTAACTAGGTTTCTGGTTCTGGTCCTTCAATAATTTGCACAAATTGAACCGGTCTGTTGTTGGGGTTCGGGTTGGGTTGGGCTGGGAGCTGTGGTGTTAAGTTGGTTTGGGGGTTTTGTTACAATGTGTAAGGCACTGGAAGTGTGGGTCGAGGTAGGGGGATTGTTCCTATTGGCTAATTTGTAGGTCTCTACCACCATGACTACCAGTTCTGATTCTGTGAATTTGAGGGTGGCCATTGGGATTAATATGCATTATTTTGCAAAAACGGTGGGAAGTAAGAGGAATTGGGCCAATTGTTATTTTGATTTAGTTGGTTGGGCCAGGGTGGCATAGGGAATGGTTGTTGTGACCAATTGGAAAAGGATGGATGGTTCTGCCACATGGTTCCTGGGTATTGTTGAGCACTATACTTAGGAGGCTGAAAAGAAGAGGATGGGTCAATGGGCATACTTGTTGGTCGTTCTTACCACTGGCGGCGCTGATTTATTAGGTATACTGGTTATATTTATTCTTCTGCTTCTTTATAAACTGATTTCAATCCTGGGAGTGATGGGAAACTTTCTGTGGTGTGATCTTTCATACAGATGGCATAGATTTGGACTGTATCTAGTGGGCACTCTTTGTGGCTATGCTTCTTTCTGCATCTCGGACAGAATATCACCAAGTTTTTTTCTGCTTCTGCTTGCTTTTGTTTGGCTTGCATAATGCTCAAGTGTGTTGTGAGAGTCCCTAGAATATCGGTTTTGAAATCCTCTAGAAGATTGCCAATTTCTACGTGAGTTACACCTCCACCAGAGATTTTGTTATCCCTTGTGATCATGTCGCGTTCGGCTAGCTTCAATCTTGTGCCGCCTCTTGAACACCTAATACACAAATTAATGATGTCAGCAAAATTTTCCTGATATATATCACTTTTACCCATAATATTCAATGTTTCTACCCATTGTTCTTTCATCCCTTTAATTAGTGTAGTTTTCATCACATTAACAGGTAAAGGCAGAGTTGCATAGGGAGACCACTGAAGTTTATATTGAAATTGTTCTACATATTCTTCTAATGTTTCACTTGGTCTTGCTACCATCTGGAATATTTTTTCCCTCAATTCCCTAGATCTGTAATAGTCCTGATACGGTTTTAGGAAAACGGTTTTCATTTGATCCCAATCGTTTATTGTGCCTCCACCTAATCCCATAAACCATATTAAAGATGCTCCATTCAATGCGGAGGGAAATAACTTTAGTTTTTGAGGATTGATGGTATAATCATACCCCCAACACAATACATCAAACGCAAATAGGAATGCGTCTGGATCCTCTGATGTCAGCCCATGAAAGGTAGGGATATTGGAGAGGAATTGCTTTCATAGGTGTGTTGACTATTGTGTCAACGATGGGATACTGTAATGTGGAGGTCTAAGGTGTTTGTGGTAGGATGACTAGAAGGGATGGGAATGTGCTTAAAAGCGCTTCGCTGGTCAGGAATAATGAGTGTTCCTTGCTGAACTACTACCTGAGGGATCTTGGCTCCTCTGTTTCCCCTTCTTCTTCTTGAATGAACTTAATGACACTTCCTTTATTTGGGATACTAAGTGTTCCTGGTTGAATTATTACCTGAGGGGATCTTGGCTCCTCTGTTTCCCCAGTTTCTTCTCCTCCTTCACGGATATTAATAGAATTCCCTTCTTGTAAAGAAATTGGGTGAGAATTTTCAATTTCTTGAAAACTCTACTCAATCTCTTCTGTTTTGTTGTGTACCTCAGCGAAGGCTACAAATGGTGAGCCTATGGCCCGTAGTGAGCCAGTAGGTTGTCTGGAAGATGAGATTTGGCTTTATTTATAATGTCACCTATGAAAGTTGATTGTCCAAGGGTCACCAGTCCCTTAGATCTATCAGGTTTGGGTAGGGAAATTGGATTATTTTTAGGTTTTTTCTTCTTAGTCATACGCACAATTCAAATATTTACCTCTACCCTAAATTCTTAACAATTCTATTGGAAAGTGAGTGGGGGAGTAGGCATTTTACGTGCTCCATATGCAGGTTCTTACCTTTTGTTTTTAATACCAAATTCTCTCCTAACAGAAAAGCATCAGATGTACACTACTCTTTAGAAATGACTACACTCTCCTTGGTAACGACGCCAAAATGTTGAGTGATAAAAGGTGTCTTTTTAACTCTTAATTATCTTCACATTAGTTATTAATCCAGGTAAGATTTTCTATTTCAAGAGTGTACATAGTATGTGGGGGCTATTTACTCAAGAGTAATGCTTCTACATTGCAGTACAATTCTTTCAAAAACAAGAGTAAATGGATGCAACTAGTGAACTCTAATTACAATTAAAAGAAAGCTTAATTCGCTAATGAAACCAAATCAGGCATTCATTCAAGTATCAGTCAAGAATACAGTAACAATAACTCATTTCTCTTTGAATTGATTGATTTTCCAAACACAATTCCTAATCTGAACAGTAGGGATCTTGGTCTGAGAGCGTAAACAATAGTAGTCAATACTCTTTACAGTAGAGAATCTCAAGATAGCACGATGAACTAAATAACTAGATTGGAAACAATAATAATAGAACGTTGAACTAAATGAATAAATCTGAAATATCAACAACATAATACTGAAGTAGATATCTGGATCAAAGATAATAACAATTTGAATCAATATTTCTGGAGCATGTAAAACAAAGTAATTTCGTTAAGTCTGGAAATATGAAATAGAAAAGTGATGCAATTACAGTAGGTAGAAATCAAAACAAACCATAACACGACAGAAATCATAAAAGAATGGTACAGGAACAACAAGTGAATCCACCGGGGTTGGGCCCTTAGCTGCTAGTGAACATCACCGAATTACTTCAGTAGACAAGAAGGAACATCAACTCCTTTATATATTAATCATTGCAAAATAGTTACAACCAGTTCGTACTCTGCTTTAATTGCAAGAGTCAATGATCAAAGTTACAAATACAATAGTAATTGTCGAATAAATTATCTCCCATTCTGCTTACAATCGCTGTGTTTTACAATGGCAAAGAGGTAAAAGGATAAACAGTAACAACGATCCCTCAGGATCAAGAGATCCTGAGGGATTCACACAATCTTCTAACTTCAGTCATCTTTCCCTCCTTGTGCTAGTCCTGTGATTCACTTTTCTTTTGTTCATAACTGCACGCTCCATCCTTGGCTTGCTTGTCTTTTCACTGTCCCTTGGCTAAGGAACAACAATTGTCCCTTTTCATCTTTTTCCTGCATAAAGAGGGATAACAGTAAGCTCAATCATGATGATAGATAATTTCCTCATTTTTATCATAATCCTTTGATATATTAACATTTTAGGATGTAAAATGGATATAACTAAAGAAAAGGATGATGGAATAAATAATATATGCATACCTTTTCCATGATTCAACAATGATTATGGGTATGGATATTGGATCTGGCTCTATCAAAACATTGACAAAGATTACCACAACATTAAATATGTAGTTGTCTATAGGAGCTAGGTTGATTTTTATAAAACTTATTCTAGAAGTACTTTCAGTTTATTTTTGCTCTATGTCCTATATCCCTGTTGGAATGTTGGAAGAGATAAGAAAACATTTTTAATAATTTCCGTCGACAGGAAGGAGAGAAAAAGATGGAATTTCTTGTCAATTGGAAGAAATATCCAAGATCAAGGTTGCTTGTGGGTGGGGTTTAAAAAAAATACATCTGTTTGGCAAAACGTTAGCTGCTAAGATCCTCTAGAGGGTCATCAATGGTGAAGTTCTTTGGCATAATTTTATATTGAAAAACTATCTTGACCCACTGAATTTTGAAGATTGATTTCGGAGCCCAAACACTTACTAAATCTAATGCTTTGATTATCTAGAAAGCCCTAGTCCTATCCTTATCTATTGGGAATTGTCTTGCATGGAGAATGTACGATGAAGAGAAGGTGAGATTGGGGATAGATCCTTGGATAAGATGTGTGGGGAAACATTATCTCCTGTAGCACGTGTTAAATACCTTGAATGAAAAAGGAAGACTAGTACTAGCTGATGTTGTAAATCCAACTGTTACTAATATCTAGTTAGTCGCAACAAGGATGGATGAATTCTTAGCTCTAGGATTGGAAGGTTTAGATGCAAACCCATAAGGATTACAATCAGAGGTTGGCTTAGAGTTCTATCAAATTGAAGGTGGAATGTGATACCTTAGTATGGTCAAACAATCCTGCCATATAACTGTTGATAGCTAGCTTGCGTTACATGTCTATCTTTGATGATGAAGCAGTAGTAGTAGATTTGTGGTGGGGAAGATTTGGAAAGTTAAATCTTCAATGAAATCCAAGATTTCTATGTGGTTGACTCGATAGGTTCTAGAAAATAGGGAAAGGTAGGGTCATGGAATTTGTAGTCTATGCAAATATGAAGGGGAAACAATAGACCACATGCTGGTTCATTTGTCTTTTTGCTTAGGAGGTATGGGGTGATATTGTCCCCTTATTTGAGGATAGAGTACTTGGTAAGAGGCTTCCTTGTTGGACTGTTTGATGATAGAGTAGTCAAAGAACATAGATCATTGCCCCTGATTGCCTCTAGGGCCATTTGGGCAGGAAAGAAGGAATAACAATTTTGTAGACAAGGAGAGCACTCCTTTTGAGGTATATCATCAAATAAAATACCTATATGAAGGCATAAAAATGACTACAAAGGTTAAATTTCCATGGTGGGTTGCAATCTAAAGGTTGATAAAACTTATCCATGGACTTTATTTGTTGGTGCTTGCCAAGGTACCCCTGGATTATGTGATGGTGGAGGTGTAATCTAGTGTTGTAAAAATCATGATATTATTGTGATTTTCTGATTTTTTGTGGCAACATTAATGTCACTTGAAAATATAGTGATATTCTTATGAGACAATTGAAAATATCACCCGCCTGTTGTAATTTTTTTTAACATTTTTTGTATTTTTTAATATTTATGTATTTTTCTAATTTTACTAATGTTTTGTGATATTTTCCCAATGTTTCCAATATTTATTTTTCAGCCCTCTGCATATTTTCGCTGACATGAAGTTTGCAACATTGAATCTACCTCTCTAATTTTTCATCTTAAAAGGTGTAGATCCACTTCCAAAAAGGAATATAACACCTAATACTTGTCCTAGGTAACAACAAGAGATATGTTGCTTTAGGCCTAAAACAATAGGACCCAACATGATGATCGACATGTGCAGGGGAGTCCATTACTTCAATGATAGTAAGGATTCTATGGTGGGTGCATTATAATGGGAATCCATGGAAGGAGCACTTACAGAGGAGAACCTATGCAAGAAGAGTCTTCTATGTGTCTCAGCTTACTTCCAGGATGAGGCTTCTGGAGCCTATATATGTGGTTGATATTTAGGCACCTGAGTAGGATCTGCATGGAATTTACAATGTGTTGAATCAAAGAAGTGGCAATGTGTTTGAGGAGCTACAGAGACCTGGGAATCCACTATATGACATTAAAGCCTATTTTCCAATTATAAAGTCTTTCAAATTTGCAAATACTCTTCAACTTGCAATTGGTAGGTAGGATTTTCTTAAGACTATATTTGATCACTAGGATTTGATGGGGTATGCTCCAATGGAATATTGTTCAGAGGTTGGTCATCTTGTGATTAATATCAGAAGGAGAAAGGGACTCAAGGAGAATATCACTGTCTTGTTAGAGTATGAGGATAAGGTGTAAGGGCTAAATTTTTTTAGTGTTTTTGTCATGACTCTTTTGTAGCAGAGGCTATGAACTTGCTGTGACTCACTGTCAAATGTGTTTTCAGTTGTCCAAAGTGAAAACGAGTAAGAGAAAATTTTAAGAACCCCGCCTAAATTTATATGTATAATAAATGGGTGAATCTCCATGGTATATAGGAAAAATGGAAGGTATTTTACCAATAATATTATATATATATATATATATTATATATATAATATATATATATATTATCTATATATATTATTTGTATATATATATATATTATTATATATATATATATCTATATATATATAAATAATATATTTATATTCTATATTATTATATATATATATATATATATATATATATTATATATATATATATAATATATATATATATAATATATATAATAATATATATATATATTTTTTTGGCGAATCTCTCACCAGCATGGCAAATATTTTACTCAATTAGTAATCTTGAAGATCTTGGTGAGTCTTTCACTAATAATAAAACTTTGTAAAGTCCTAGTGAATCTTAGCATTATGAAATCTTAGAGAATTTTTTGAAAAAGTATAAAACCATATATGACAAGAGCTAGATGGCAGCAATATCACTGTTTTTTTTCACATTTCCACAACATGGAACTTGTTTATAAAATTATAAAAAAGCCAACCAAGTCCCTTATAATATGCAGGTAAGCTTATAACAGAGTCTGATACCCCTACTATGCTTGTCTTCATTCAAGTGTCATAGCTGCTATACTTGACACTTTGAATCACAACTCTCTCAAAACTCAACTCTATAATGTAATTAAAACCTTTGGAAATTGAAACTCACAACTCTATAAAAAGGATTAGTGAAATAGAAGCTTTTGTGACTGAGCCCACTAACTATCACTACTAAACAATCAATCTAGACTATGAAGTCTTCCATCTTGATCATAATCGTGCTCACGATCAAGGGAGTGCGACCACCTGGCCTGACATAATGGCCAGCATAGCTTCCAATAATCAACAACCACCTTGCAATGACATCCTAGCTCATGTCTCATGAATTTTATTCATCAATCTTAACTGACATAAATCTTATAAAGATAATATTAGAATCCTCTACAGATTCACTGTTAATACAAGGGTAAAGGAAATTTTCTAGCTCAAGGCACTAGCCAATACCAACTTTGGTATTTGTGACCCCTTTGTGTGGATGCACCTACCCTGCCCTGTTGGGTTTCTGCCTTGTAACATAGTTCAAGGATCACAAGAATTTCCAATATTCCTACTCCATTAGACACACTTTATATGCTATACATAGTGAATGGAAAAGAAGCATTATAGAACACACAATTTCATAGAAGGAAGAAAAATCTTAGCCAGTCAATATCAAAATCTTAACGACTGATTAATAAAGAATAACAAGTAGTGTAATGAATTGTTTCGAGTTATTTATTTACAAGTTGTAAAGAATGTAGTGGAATGGAAAATATTACTTAGGCAACCCTTCATTATTTTCTACTAATATGTCTGTGCATGTACATATGAAATTAAGAGCATTGTTGAATACAAAGTTTCCTTTTCTCTTGCCTCCATTTTGATAAATCAATGTCACTTTGAATCTCCTTTCCTGTGTGGATGTTTTGACAAATCAATTTGAAATCAAAGTCACTTTGAATTTCCTTTCCTATGAGGGATCACATCCATAGTTGATTAGTAAAAGATAATATACTATATATTATGTTCAAGAAATTGACTACAATCTACAGTGGAAACAAGACCTCAATTCTTATTCTAAATTTGAATATCTCAGGAAAACATAAGAGATAAAAATGCATATGGCCTTAGTAGCTAGAAAAAAATCACTCGATCATTACAATACCACCTAGATTTCGACACTTAATCTAAAAAATGGCACTAGTTGTAGTGGTTATTTGCATTAACACCATGGAAAAGCAACAACAATGTTTCAAAGCACATTTACTGGACAAGTTGTAACGTTCTGAGAATATTTAATGATAGCATCTGAACCATGTAGTATGGTGGGGAAACTAGGGATCCCAAATCTTGGAAGATATCTCATACCAAATCTAAGAAAAAAATAGAAAAGGGATAAAATCAAAATCTATAAATCAAGCAACGAATTGTTTACAAATCAAATACAATTCCTTTAACTAATAGTTAAATTGTGGTGATATATTTAAATATTTAGTAGGGGAACTTCAAGCCATGGAATATTACCTTTTTCATTACCGTCGTCCCTCAGTGATTGAGATTAAAAATCAATACTTATGGAAAGATTGTAAGAAATTTTGTGAAATAGTAAAACATAACCTCTATTTTCAAGCAACAAAATCAAGACATTGTTACATCAAGAGCCATAATTGATACATAATCAATGAATCAAGTCCTTGTATGGCATAGGCTTGTTTCACAACCTCTATTTTCTCAATAACAAAATCAAGACATTGTATGTGGTTATTGCCATAAGGAAACTGCGTTCTAATTTGGAAGAGGATCTTATCAAAAGACATGGATTTATTCAAAGCTACAAAGCTTAATGGGTTACTGAAAAATAAGTTGGAATATGGGATCATGATACTTAAATTGAAAAAATATGCTTTCCTTTTAGAAACATTACATTTATACAATGTTTTTTGAAAGCATTAGAATTTGAAATTGGGTCTTTCTATCAAGACAAATTTTCATTAACAGAATGTACTTTCCTACCTGAAATGTTGTAGATATCCAAGAAAAACTTGAAAAGCATAAGAGAACTTCGCATAATATACTTTCTTTCCTTCCTTAAAATTCTTAAAGAGTTGAGGTTCCCCAAGTCATTAGGTAACTTTCGAAGGAAATGACAATTAGTAATAGTCCAATTCACAACTGAATATGTGTCACAAATACGAGGGGGCATCTACTCCAAATCACAAAAGTGCTCTAGGTTAAAATCTAGCATTATTGGAAGATTAATGCTCGACTGGGTGTTATTGAACCTAGACATTTTTCCAATCTTCACTAAAAGCTTAAAGGTGAAGATAAGGTTGATAGATCATTCAGTGTGGATCTCTTTAACCCATAATTGAATACTATGTCTCTCTTGAACCCATAATTGAATGCTATTAGGACTTTCAAATTTTTCATGGAACTCAAAAATGTTGGAAGAAAGTATTTTCTTCCAGAAAAGAGTAAAACTAAAGCCTCTGCTTGAGGACAATTGATGTAACACCACTAATACTTCTCCATGGAATTTGTATAGGTAAACCACAAATGCATAATTCCGTTAAAATATTGTGTTTATTGAATACACAAATGAAATCATTGCATTTCTTTAAAATATTTTTTGAAATCAAAATTACCAAAATTACATATCGATAACCTAGTGGGTGTAGGATAAAATTCACCTGTGTCATTCACAGATAGCATGAGAAAAAACCAAGAAAAAATTCAAATTCATCACTTCTAGGGACCTTGTAACCACCCTGCCAATACACAAGTATGTTCCTGTTTGCAGTTAGAAAAATTACCCTAATTACAATATGTTTACTTCAGCCTATGTTGGAAAGTTATAGAAGGATAAGTAGTGCAATCAATCCATTCCTTTTAGCCCTAGATTTTTTTTCAGGTTAAAACAAAAGTATACAAATATCCTTGTCTAATGTCTATGCTTTAACCATTCACCTTAAGATGTTTTTACAATATAATTTCCTCTAAGTCTATTTAATATCTTCATTATCATAAAAACCAACCTATATCCATCTTAACTCCACATCTACCACTCTTATGGGGATGAAATCTATTTATCCCTCTCAGCACTTGGTAGACCCAGAAATAAGATGGATCTAAGATGATAGAATTTCCCCTTTAAATAGTCTATGCTTCACATGAAATACCATGGGTATTACCATGGGTCAATACCAATGGGTACCCATAAAACCTCGAACTTAAAATAGTATAGTAATTTATAAAAATAATAAAATTAATAGTTGATTTTTATTTTATTTTTTATTTTAACCAAGCTAAAATGTTTAACATACATTAAATTACAACATCCATTTTTACTCTTGATCTACCAAGCCCGGAGAGGGATCAAATATTTTTTCACTCTATGCTAGTTTGCATATCACGATATTTGATACCTCTCGGGGGTTAATATAAGGTGACCTATGGAGTAAACATAAAAAAATGTTTTATTTGTTTACCATAGCTATCGTTTATTTATATTTTTTTTAATTTACCATACCTCTTTTACAAATATGGTATTTGGCCCATAAGATTCACTTGAATAAAACCTCTTTTTTGAGCCTTCATAAATAGAACGAGGGTTATGGACTAAATATAAAAAGAGGTTTTATTTATTTACCATAGGTCTAGTTTATTTATATTTTTTTTAATTACCATACCTTTTGAGTAAGTATAAAAAGATGTTTTATTTATTTACCACACCTTTTGAGTAAGTATAAAAAGACATTTTATTTATTTACCATACCTCCACTTTACTTATATTTTTATTTGTTTACCATACATCTTTTATAAATATGGTATTTGGCCCATGGGATTCACTTAAATAAAACCTATTCTTGAAAACTAGGGCGAATGGAAGGTTAAATAAAACCTATTCTTGAAAATTAGGGCGAATGGAAGGTTGTAACTCCTAATTTCAAGGGCTAAATTTACCTTTTTTACCCTCTCCCTTAAAATGAGGTGGGCTATTTGAGGTGATTTGTAAAAATGTACTATGATACAAAATATTCGCCCACTAAAAATTTAAAACCCCTTAATTTCGCCAAAGGGCGAACATTTGCCCCCAAAATTTTCCATGAAACGAGTAGTAAATTTTGAAGCCATAAATTTTCCACGAAATGAGTACTAAATTTTGAAGCCATATTCCAAGTTGCAAAAGATTTCAAAGCTAAATTGGTCCCTCTCCATTGGATAGTGCTCACAATAATCTTTCTGGCAGTACATGGATCTCCTCAAATGGACCCTAGAATTAGAAGATATGGCATATTGAAGTTCAAAGGTTTCATTTCCTTTGAAATAAAGGAAAAGAGCTTATCGGAGGTCTGGGATCATATCGCAAATCCCATATCGGAGGTCCTTGGAAGAAATGAGGCAAGCATAGAAAAGAGAAAACTAATGATCAATGATCATTGATATTAGAGATAAGAGGTTCTAGCGATCCCGCATATCGACAATCACTAATCTCAGAGGTTCAGGGTACAATGTATATCAGTGATCAACGGTTGCCGATATCGGCGAGGTTAGAGCCAACTTGCGATGGAGTGAATGGCAATATCACAAATCTCATATCGGAAGGATCCACAATTTTGCACATCTGCAATCAGTGAATCGACATGCCGGCAAGGTAACAACTCTAAAAATGTTGTGAAATGGAAAAGTTCTGATATAGTGTAAAATCACTAGGAGGGCTGAAATTTTTTTAACAAAGGAAATCAGTGAAAACCCAAGGGCAGGCGGACCATTTCTCTCACCTCCAGGGGGCCACATGGTGGCTGACATCATCATGACGCAGCAATATGGAAGACACGTGGCATGCTAATCTGACATTTTCAGGGGTCCTATGGGGGCATATTTGAGTGAAACATGTCACCAGTGACAAGGTGACACATGGCAGAGGATGACGTCACATCGGAGATTGAAAATCGGCATCTGAGGGTTGAGGCATGTTATTAAATCAAGGTTAAAATCCTGATTGCAATATGCTAAGAAAGGGGCTCTGATAAGGGGGCTAGCCAATGGTGATAGGGAGAGTGAAGAACCAAGAGCTAAGTAGGACAGATAATCCCATATCGATGATTGCAAGTATCAAAGTGTTCAAACAAAGATGATGCTATGAAATCACCGATTGTGATATCCCTGCTGGGCCTAATCGACATTCAGTGATCGCAAGCTATAGAGGGTGCAGACCCTCCCTTATCCTTTTTCCAAGTGGGTCAGACCACATCCTACATCAACGATCACAATGTTGGGGATGAGGCACCAAAAACGAACATCAAAAATCACCGATATGCGGGATTCCATGTAACAAAGGAAAAAGACCCACAGAGGGGAGTCCAAATTCCCTAGTGCCCAAGGACTAAGTACTTGGTCATAGCCCCTAGTCACATGAAGCAAAAGGGGCTAAAGTGGATCAGAATGCCCCATCCTGTAAGGAATTTTAATGGGAAATATTAATGCGGTAGCTCCGTGACGAGGTAATGCAGAAATTTAAAGGTGTGATGGGTCAAAAACTGAGGCATTTAAGAAAGGAGATGGAGCATTCAAAAATTTTGCATGGGCTAACCTTGTAAGGCCTCTTGTGACATGAAATTGGGGTCGACACTGACAGAGTAAATGAAGAGATGGAAGCTCGGGAGGACTTGATGATCCAACATGGTGCTCCATGTAGAAGGAAGATGAAGTACCACCCAAGTGACCTTTACTTCTATACTATGGCATGAAAATGATAGTTGAGCACTCTGAGCTTCGAATAACGAATTATTTGACCAATAAAGGTAGAAGTGACGGGAATCGACTGAGTGACATAGGAGGCCAGACCGTGGGCAAGCAACAACCCAAAGCAAAGGCGATCCCATGGATGGGCACCGAGATATTTTTTTGGCGTTTTTATCCGATTGTTGAATTGTTTTGTTATCCTGTAATGTGTCACCATTTAATGAAGTAATCAATATTTTGTAGCCCTTTTTGGGCCACCGATCCATCCCAGGCCAAGACAGCTAGTCGATCTGACAGCTGAGGCTCGACTGAGATATTTTGTTGTAGTTTCTATTCAATGCACCCCTCTCGAGATAAGTAGTGGGAAGAAACACTTCACACAGGTTTAGAATCCTAGAGAAAGAACTACATGTTATTTTCAAGATTGTACGACATTATGATATGCATCTTTCAGAATATTAAGGAAATGGTGGTGATTCCTCCTTCGATTACTATAGTATGTTACCCCCTTATTTAAATTCCATTATGTTCATGATTCCTCTCTGATTTTAGGTAATCGTAGCTGCTAGAAATGTTTCATACATTCTTACATATTCATTTATATTGACTTGTTAATGCATGTGCGTGTATGGATCTTTGAGATTATATCTTTAAAATTGTGCTCCATGAATCGTCGCACACAATCCTCTTTCATCCATTACGTCTAACTATAACTCAAATAAGTGTAGAATTATTCATGCTTCAAGCTCTATGTGATGAGTGTAGAATTCTTGATGCTTCAAGCTCTATGTGATGAGTTATTCTATCTCCTTATCCTCTCTCATTACTTTGCCAAAGTTTATTAAATTGTAGGTCCTTGAACTACTCGACCTCCACTAGTTTATATATATATTTCTGTGAGTTGCATATGTGAATAAGTACCATAAATACATGGCTTATGCCTTTATATGAATGAACCAACCCATGTTGTTTAATATATATATGAAGACATATGTACAAAAATATATGTGATATCTCCAGCTTCTTAAGAACCATATGAGACACACAAAATCTAGATGTTCCACGCATTGATCTTGTATGCAATCCAAGGCTATCTCTAGAAGCAACAACATCTTTTGGTATTGTTGTCAAGGAACATATTGAAGGATTTTTCCCATGGGATATGACAAGTTAAGCACTCTTTGTGTAGGTGAGAAAAGACAATCTGATTGCATCCTCATCACCTTGGCAACTCTGCAAATCCCATTATCATTTGTCATCCTGGCTTTTAGAAAGCCTCACACTTGCTCAGATACCTCTCAACAAAAAACCCCATCTATATCTGACCCAAAGAAATTAATTTTCAGGAGATTTTGGAAGGAGAAAAATCCTACTACCTATGCTACTATCACGTCATTCTTTGAAGTCTCCTCATACATCTCCGAACCCACTGTCATTCACTTCTCATAATTTACTCCTAAGATCCTTACATACCTTGCTCTCAGTCTAGCCTCTCCAACCACTATGGTTTTGGCGCAAGTTCCTCTGGAAAATATCAAACCCCCTCCATTTATTCAGATGGTTGTTCTAGGTTTCTTACTGAATAAATATTCCCCTCTTGATTTACTTCAACCTCTAAGTGCTATACCTCAGGACTACCTAAATATTTTTCCTAGGTTCAATGGGGAGGATGAAAACACTGCATAGAGACACATTGAAACCTTTTGTGCTTTTGTTGAGAATCTAAATGTAGAACAACTGGATGTGGTCTTAAGACTCTTTGTACAATCCCTTGATGGAGAAGTTAGAAAATGGTTTAAAGACCTGCCTAATGCCTCCATCACTACCTGGGAGGAACTAGAAAACTCTTTTACCAAAAAGTGGGGTGAAAAGAGAAATCATGAGTATGTCCTCACAGAGTTCAATGCTATAAGGAAGAATCCAGAAGATGATATTTTAGAATTCATAAAAAGGTTCAATAAATCGTATAATAACCTACCTAGTGAGATGAAGCCTCCTCAAGTTGCTTCTCCTGTAGTATTTGTGGGGGAATTTGAATTTTACTTTGGTTATACCCTAAGAGAAAGGAAGTCTCACACTTTGGATCAACTCCAAGTTGATGCTCTTGAGGTAGAACCAAATTTCACCTCGGCAGGGAAGTCAAGAGGTAAGGATGAACCTATTGAGAAGAAAAGGGGGAAAGAAGAAACATCCTCCTTTGGTAAAAAAACACCAGACCCGAAGTGGGAATAAATGGATAAAATCATCAGGAGTTTATCACATAAGGTGGTGAAACTTGAGTTGGAGAAAAAGAGTCTCCTGAAACAGAATGCTCAAGTTAACAAACGAGGTTATAACCCATAGTACAGAAGGCCACCATTACAGATACTTCAAAGGGAAAGAAAATATCAACTCGATCAGATTCGTCCTCATATATATTTAGAAGATGATCCCAATGAAAAACCATTAGATACACATGATATGCAGGGAAACTTGTATTCCTCTTTCTTTGAAGAAGAACATCAAAACATGGCTCACCAAGAGATAGATAAGGAAAGAGAAGTAACAAAAAATGAGGAGGACATAGGTGATTATTGTAAATAGTTTGTGGATTTCATGCAAGCACAACTACACTGAAGGTATGATCTAAGATCTTCAATAAATAGGTCGAGGGAACCAAAACAACAAGAGGGAACTACTCCCCAAGATATTCCCCTAGTGCCAGATAAAGGGAAAGGCAAGATGAATCTTGACTCATCGAAGGTAAAAGTACCCTCAAATAAGGAATGCAATAGCTCTGAGGTACACATGGAAGAGAAGGAAACTTTTTTGATAAAAACTACTAGTGATAAGGAAAGAGAATCAGAGATAGGAGGTGTAGAAAAAGGCCAACATGCATTCAATCTTCAGAAGGAACTCAAAAAGGTAAAGATTCATGTTCCTCTAATTGAACTTCTAAAGAAGCCCACTTATAAAGCCCAAGTCTCTCAATTCATGCTTCCATCCACCTTAGTACTGACCCATGATTATTGAAACCTTCAAGAAGAAAGACCAATGGTTTTTTTTGGGCCTCATGTTGAAGAGCTTGACCCTTCCACTGGACGCTTCTATGTGACCCTAGTAATTCATAACCTCTTATTTCATAACTACATGTTGGACTTTGAAGCCTCACATAACTTCATGTACTTAGCCATGATGGAACAACTTGGCTTGGAGATCACCAGGCCCTACAAGGACCTATACTCCTTTGACTCTAAGAGGGTCAAATACTTGGGAATGATAAAAGATCTAGCGGTAAACCTAGCTCAGATCCCTGTGAAGATCGTAGTGATGGACATAGTAGTGGCAATGTTCCCCCTCGATTCGACATGCTCCTATCTAGGTCTTGGGGTTCAAAGGTGTGGGGATCTATCAACTTAGATCTAACTTATGCAATTATTCCCACTTCTGTAGGTGAAGAAAGGGGGTTGTATAGAGAGTCTAGATTTGTAAAAACTGTGACCCTAGCTGAAGGTTCTAAAAATTCCACGGAATATGGAAAAGAAAGTGACCTCACCTACTTGTTCCGAGAAGAAGATGAGACCATCTTAGAAGAAACACCAGCACACCTTACGATGCAGTTAGAACACCAACACATAGATGAAAACAAAGTGTGGAAATTATACTTTGACGGAGTGAATTCCAAAGAGGGAAATGGAGAAGGAGTATTGTTGGTAACTCCTGAGGGTAGCCTAATACCCCTCTCATTCAATTTGGAGTTTAAGGAAATTAACGACGTGATAGAGTATGAAGCATTTCTCCTTGAGCTACAAACAACAAGGAATATGAATATTGAATGCTTGATTGTGCATGGAGACTCCAAGATGATTGTAAAGAAGATAAGAAATTAGTGCCAGGCTAAACACCCTAGATTGAGGACTTACCAGAATGAAGTATGGGATTTGATTGATGACTTCTTCCTGGCCTTTAATATCATTTTTTTCCTAGAGAAGGAAATAAAATGGTTGATTACCTTATTGTAGTAGTAAGAAAGGTCAAACCCCCTCAAAATTTGCTTCTCGGGTGCGAGGTGGAGGTAATATATAGACCCTTTATCCTTGATAATGTCAAGCACTAAAAGGTATTCGAGGACAATGAGAAGATCAAATGATTTATAGAAGTATTTTGGGAGTTTGCTAACTCAACCATTGATCAAGGAAAGGAAAAAGTGGCAGATCAAGAACCCTTTTCGTGGGAAGACACAATGGTTGGACATAAATTTCTACAACTGAAAGGGAATACCATTCTTCGTGGGATAGACCCACTGGAAATATTATTTAACAAGGATGATGTAGCCTCCAAACTAATGGCTCCAGAGATGGATGAACAAATAGAATATTGCAATATCGGCTTAGAGGATGAACCCTAGATGGTTAGACTTTCAAAAGGAATCCCCTTGCGAATATAAACAAAGGTATTTAAATCTCTTCAAAATATATAAGGATGTTTTCGCTTGGTCTTATGAGGACTTAAAAGCATTTGATACTAAAATCATACAACATAAGATTCCTTTAAAGAGTGGAATAAAACCATTCAATCAAAAGCTCAGGCAGATTAATCCACTCTTACTCTCCTCCATTGAAAAGGAAGTGAGGAAACTTCTACAGGCTAAAAGCATAGTGCCTTTAAGGTACTCGGAGTGGGTGGCCAACTTAGTCCCAGTCCAAAAAGAGAATGGAGAACTAAGGCTATGTGTATATTTTCAGAACCTTAACATGGCATCGTTGAAATAAAACTACTCGCTGCCTAAGATGGATTAGATATTGCAGAAGGTGGTTGGCTCAATCAGATTTTCCATGATGGATGGGTTCTCTGGTTACAACCAAGTGGAATTCCATCTTGAGGATCAAAAGAAGACTTATTTCACCACCCCTTGGGGAACTTTCATGTATGCTTGCATGCCTTTCAGTCTTATTAATGTAGGGGCCACATTTCAGAGAGTTATGGATATAGCTTTTTTAGGGGAGAAAGACAAGTTTGTAGTGGTATATTTGGATGATATCACAGTCTTCTCCAAGAGATATGAAGAACACATCCTCCACTTGAATCTCACCTTTGAGAAATGCAAGAGGTATGGTCTTTCTTTGAATCCCAAGAATTCTCAGTTTGCCCTGAGTGAGGGGATGATACTAGGACACATAGTAGCGCAATAAGGAGTGAAAATAGATCCTAAGTGAGTCAAATCTATCAGTCATATTCTTCTACCCAGAAATAAGAAAGAGGTCCAAGCCTTTTTGGGGAGAATCATTTTCTTGAGGAGGTTCATACCCAACTATGTAGAAATAGTGAAGGGTATTATAGATATGCTAAAAAATGAAAATGAAGTCAAGTGGAGCCATCCCCCCAAAGATACTTTTACTATAATTAAAGAAGGATTGATTGAAGCATCGGTACTAGTTAAACTTGACTACTCAATACCTTTCTGTATCTTTTCTTTTTCTTCTCCGCATACTGTTGTCGTAGTTATGCTAGAGAAGAATAAAGATGGTTATGAATAGGCCATCACCTTCTTCAACCAAGGATGTTGAGCTAAAATATAACATCTTGGAGAAACAAGCCTATGCACTAGTGTTTAGTCAATTTAGTATCCTAAATTTCTTTTCATAAATTATCAACTAAGGCTCATGGGTTGATGAAATGTAGTGCACTGTGTGCGCTAGTTAACCCTTCTTACTTCGTTGTTTTGTATTTTATATTGTTTTGTGGGTTTCAGTTGTTTGATTCCTAATGATGTACAATTTGAATTATGAGAAACTAAGTCTAAATTTCCTAAAGGTGAACTAATCAAAATCTAGGTTAAAGGAAGGAAAAATAGAGCATCTATTTGATTTTGTCATTGATCCTAAGTCAAGAATCAAACGGTGAAATTTGTAAGGCCAATCGAAATAATTACAGAGAATGAAAATAACCAAAGCACTTTTAGTTGTCTAAGCCTTCAATTTTGAAAGATAACTTTCTTGAGATGGCATACAAGCAACTTACTGTACTTTATAGTCCAAATAACTAAATCAAATATGCAGAGAGTAACTAATTAATTTCAATCCTTGTGTGAAGTGAATGTTTAACCATTTAGTTTAGGATGGATATCAGCTTGAAATGGTGACCAAAAACATTTATTCACAAAGTGCATTGGCAATCTGAACTAGGAAATAAATAACAGAGGAAACAAACAGTAAGTAAACTAATCAACAATGCATCCTTATTACTTTTCAAACTTACCCTGTTTAAAAACAAAGTTGTTTCCTTTATGAAATATATTGAAGAAACAAGATTGCACCATCGAATTCTAACATTATGCTATTGTTTAGAACTAAAAGAAAACAAACTACAGGGAATCAACCTAAACTACAAATACTGCTAAAAGTAAATAATGAAACTAAAATGAACAGTAAACAAAATAAAAAGAAAAAAAACCTCCTTCAGTGTAGGGGCCCTCTACAACTGACTGAGTTGAGATGTGAATTAGCTGAAGATATCCTTTCAAATGATCACTTGGTCAAGCATGACTTCATATTATTAACAAGAAAACAAGTTCCAAACTTACAGAGCTATAAGTCTGAGCTTAATACATCCAAAAGTTCAAACTCCTTCTCAGTTCTGTACAATTGATATTTAAAGAAACATTCCTAACTGTCTTTTGAGAGAATTTAGCTACAAGTCGTCTACACGTATTACAACAAATCTGTGTAAATGGTTGATCAACTACAGGTGACTTTAATTCAACAAGATGGTTGCATGAAACCGTTATCACCGGTGGTTGGTTTGAGTTAATGTTGAAACAAAATTGTTGGATTTTATTAATTAACTATGAAGAGTGGACAAAGAGTCCTATTTCTCTTGGGTTTCTTCGTTTGACTCCTCCTTTGAATGTGGTCTTGAGCTGGCTTTTTTGTCGATCTGGGCTGGGAGACAATTCCAGAGATGCCCATGTGGCCGATTTCTTCGTTTGACACCTCTAACCTGTTCAGCCATGGAAGTAGCTATGGAACACATGGTTAGCTACAGAATAGGCTGTGTTCCGTAGCCAATTTGCAAAAACTTATTTCAAATAGAAAAAACATAAAAGTATAACATGTCAATTATTTAATGTCTTCCTTGAGACAAAATCTATCATTTATCAGTGATGGGGATCTATCATTTATGGAAAACAAGAGAAAGAAGTGAGAAAAGTTGTCAAAGAGAGAGCAATTCTGAGGTCCAACATGCCCCCACTACAAAGTCATTGCATGTCCCGATGCAATTTTTCCAAAACTATGAACTCTTATTTCCTATTGCATTTTCTCAGATACCTTTGCTAGTACATCTAACTTTCTTCTCTTACTCCTCTTTGAAGTGACTCCCATCCTAGGTTTCTTCATGAGAAATATGTATTTAAGGTTGATGACTATTTTGTTCAAGTTTCTGTTCCTCCTCTTCAACTTCCTATTCTTCTTGTACCATATCCCTAGATGTAGTATTGTATTATCATGAATGGCTTTATCTAATTTGCTTTTTTCCTTCAAGGTTTCATTTTCTTTCTTGATATTCTTGTTCAATATCTCTAACTCATAGATTTCTTGTTTGAGAGAGTCAGTTAGAGGTTCTTGTGGATTAACAGGTTATTCTGGATTGACTGAGGATCCTGGATCCATTGAGGCACTTTTCTTTTCCATTGATTCTATGTAATCATAAATTTGTTGCTGCACTCAGTCTATGCCTGGGGATCATCTACTGGGGCTGCCTTCAAATACTGTTTAGGAGAGTTTTGAGGAATGTATGTAAATGGAACATTTTCAGGAGATGGTACTGGGGTTTCTTCTTCTATATTTATGAACTCTGTTCCCTTTGATGATACCTTCTTTACCATACCTCGGAGTCTAGAGCTCCTTATAAGTTGTAGGAAGCTTATGTTCTCCTCCTCTATACACTTTTTCTCCTTTCCTATCTTTTTCTTCCTCTTGATTTGTTTCCTAATCTCTGTCAAATTTTCAGAGATTAGTTGTTCATCATCTTGTTGTAATGAAGATTCAGGTTTATTCTCAATAATTCCACCAAATTTCTTTCTTATCTTTCCTTTTTGCTTGCTTTTCTCCGTAATATTTGTCTCAAATACTGGCTCTTCATCATTTTTCTATGTGGAGGACTCAGGTTTGATTTGACTGGTCATACTGGTCTTTTTCCTCTTAGTCCTTCTAACATTACCCTCTTTAGGTGATTTTGGTGCCTCTTGGAAATAGTTTCTTATCAAGAAGTTTTCACAAGTATCTCCTATTATTTTTAGATGAAACTCAACCAGTATTTTTACCAACCCATGATGGTACATAGTTGTGTCTATGGATTCTATTTTCCTCTGTACATTTGAAGCCATGCTCCTTAGATTGTTTAGAAGGAAGAAACGGAGGTTGATGTTTCCATTTTCTAGAAAGTTCATCAATAAATGTATATGATAAACATACATGCATTCGAATATTCCCTCACAGGTAATAAATTTTTGTAATATCAAAAGCATGCTTCTCCATTTATTTTTAAGTGCTGAAATAGGAATTCCTTTTCTAAATGCAATGACATCAATACCTGGGTTCATGAGTATTACCTTCCATGATTCACTATGAAATTATTTGTTTTTGAACCATCTCTCACCAAGTCTTGGTAGTTCTGTAGCCTTTGCTATGTAAGATTCTGTTACTACAAACTTAATGTCTCCAATATCTACTTCTGTACCATATAATGATCTAGCAAAATATTTTGTGATCTCCTTGTGATATCCATCAAATTTTTCAATGAAATTGAGCCATCCAGTCTTTTGCAGCATCTCCTTGAGTTGTGGGTACCCTTCCATAAACTTTGCCCCTACGGGCTCTGCCCTGACAATGAGTCCCATGGTCCCTATTTCATAGAATGTTCTAGCCTTCAGAATTACTCTCCTGGTCTTTGAAATGGACTGGCTGCGGGTATGGTGAAAAAGAACTATGGGTTTACGTGGAATAAGTAGACGGTGAGGGTTTGGAGAGACGTTAATACGTTGGTCACATTGTAGTTTTGGTCGTTAATAGATGGAGTTATTAGAGATTGTTTAAGTATGAAGTAGGAGAATGTAGCGAAGGTGCGGTCTGATGAAATCATTATAGATCATTTGGTATCGAATGTGGAAGATGTGATGGAGATGTGGTATCATGAAGTGGTAGTCAAATCAAATGATGACTTGTTAAGGAGAGATATGATCATTCATATTATACATGACTTATGTTTATGACTTGATGTTTGTAATAAATTTGCATTTTACTTTAAGAACTTGACCTTTTTCTTGATAATTCTTTTGGTGTTGATCCATAGGTACTTTGAGCATGGTTGATCTCCAAAAAATTATTCTTCAATTTCCCTACATTCATGATTTATTTGTAAGCTGTACAATTGTGCCAGAGCTGATAAGTAAGTTGTAGCTGCAGAATCAGATTAGCTGCGGAATGGAATCAACTGCAAAATGCGAAAAGAAGGAAACGTGAAATATGGCTTATGAAATATTGATGTAAAAATAAAATTGAAATGTGTTATGAAAGTGAGATGGAATGAGATGTAAGATAAAATGAAAAATAGGGTGAAATGGGGTAAAATTGTAAGAAGATAAAATATAAATGAAATATGACAATGAGATGAAGTGGAATTGTAGAAAAATGAAGACAGAATGAGATGGAATGAGATGATGAATTTACAGACTCTAAACTGTAAATGAATGTATCTTTTTGTCACTACTTATTACAGAAATGAAATGGAAAATATAGGATGTCAGAAATCTCTGATTTTCACCTTGTATTTTTTTGTATAAGGATGCCAATCAATGATTGGTTTTCAACCTCATACAATTTATTATTATTATTATTATTATTCACTAGCTTCATTTCAAATTTATCTTGGAAAATCTTAATGAACTCCTCTCTTGAAACTAGCTTTTGATATATCTTCAACCAATGACCATTCACAAGAAGAGGTATTTTGCTTCCATCTATTGTCCTTATCTTTACTACTCTGTTATTAAAGACTTCTTCAATCTCATATGGCCCAAGCCAATGAATTTGAAATTTCCCTTGATAATCTTTGAACTTTGAATCAAACAATAGTGCCCAATCTCTTGCTTGAAACTTCTTCTCCTTAATATATTTATCATGCCATTTAGCCCTCTATTGTTGGACTATACTGGTTCTTTGGACTGCATCTTGATTGATTTCATCAAGTTCATTGAGTTTCTCTAATCTATGTTTCCATGCCTTTGATAAATCCAGTCCCAATTGGACTCCCATCTTGAAGGTTTTCATTTGAAACTCTATAGGGAACATGCCTTGTTTCCCATAAACAAGTTCATAGGGTGTAAGTCTTGTTGTGTTCCTCCATGTAGTTCTATAGGCCCATAAGGCTTCAGAAGCCTTTCTACCCAATATCTTCTATGTAGATGCACAATCTTAGTGAGAATTCCTTCAATTGCCTTATTTGTATATTCAACTTGACCATTTGCTTGTGGATGATAGGGATTCCTATGTTTGATCTTGTAATATTCCACAAGACCCTTCACCATTTTAGATGTAAATTGAGATCCCTGATCTGTCACAATTTCTCTTAGAACACCAAAACGAGTGAAGATGTGCTCAAAAAGAAAATTAAATACAGATTTTTCATTAGCAAAAGGTAATGCTTTGGCCTCTACCCATTTAGTGACATAATAAGTGCATACCAATATATAATTATTTTTCTTATATGAAGGATTAATTGGCCCAACAAAATCTGAGGCCCATTTTTGAAAAGGTTCAATGAGTACCTGAATTTGTAGTGGCATTTCATTTGAAGGAGCAGGTTTCCCTACCATTCGACATTTGTCACACCTCCTAACATATTATTTGGCATCTTTGAATATGGATGGCCAATAGTATCCTAAAGAAAGGATAGGTTGTCCTTTTTTTAGAAAAGTGTCCACCACATGGCTCATCATGACATGCCTTAAGAATCTCAGGCATTTCATCTTCCTTGAGACATCTTCTGATCATAAGATATGGGCCTGTTTTATACAATTCATTAGTGATCCATGAGTATCTTGAACTTATCTGAATGATTTTCCTTTTTTCTCTAGGAAACAAATTTGAAGGTAATTTCCCTATGACTAAGTAATTAGGAATATCTACACTGCAAAAAGATATTCATCAGGAAACTTATCTTTAACTAGAGTGTCATCTTTGATATTTTGAATTTCGGACAGGAAATCAGCAACTGTGTTTTGTTTTCCAGGTCTATCTAGCACATTAATATTGAATTCTTGCAAGAGTAAAAGCCATATTGTAACTCTTCTATTAGTAATAGGTTTATTCATTAAATAATTATTTGCAGAGTGATCTGTATGAACAAAGGTTTCATAGCCTATTATATAATGCCTGAACTTGTTGATTGCATGAACAACAGCTAAAACTTCCTTTTCAGTTACAATATAGTTCAACTCAGTGGGAGTCAAATTCTTACTTATACTAGATGACATAGGATATCAAGTCTTTTTGTCCTAATACAGCTCCCAAAATTGTATCTAAAGCATTTGTTGAAATGCGAAAAGGTAGTTTCCAATTTAGACCTCTCACAATGGGTGCTTCAGAAATTTTCGTTTTTTGAAGTCTCAAATGCTAACTGGCAGTCAAGATTCCAATTGAATTCACAATCCTTGGTGAGTAATTTGAAGAGTGGGGATGCTATTTTAGTGAAATTCTCTATAAATTGTCTATAGTATCCCGTGAATACAAGAAAACTTTGAACATCCTTTTGCAAATTTGGAATTGATAATTTAGAGATGACTTCAACTTTAGATTTATCAACTTTAATCCCATCTCCTGAAATGTGATGCCCTAAAACAATACCTTCTGTAAACATCATAAAACAATTTTCATGGCTTGGTGAAAGGTTTGCTTCCTTACATCTTTTAATAACTCTTTCCAATTTTTCCAAATCTTCTTCAAATGTATTCCCATAGACTGTAAAGTCATCCATATATACCTCTACACAATCATATATTAGATCAGAAAAAATTCCTAGTACTGCTCTTTGGAATGTTGCAGGTGCATTACATAACCCAAAAGGAAGCACTCGGTAGGCATAAGTTCCCCATGGACAAGTAAATGTGGTTTTATCTTGATCTTCAGGTGCCACCTAAATCTGATTATAACCACTAAAACCATCCAAGAATGAGAAGTACTTCTTACCTGCTAATGTATCTAACACTTGATCTATAAAGGGAAAAGGAAAATGATCTTTAAAGGTATCTTTATTCAATTCTCAGTAATCAATGCACACCCTCCATTTACCATTATTTTTAGGCACAATCACTAAAGTGGAAACCCATTGGCTATCTGAAATTGGATAAATGAAGTTTACATTCAACAATTTTTACAACGCTTCTTTCACAATTTCCCTAAGATTTGGATTCATCCTTCTCTGAGGTTGTCTGATAGGTCTACAATTTTCCTCAATGTAGATGTGATGTATACAAGTCTTGGGACTAATTCCTTTCATGTCAGTATATTTCCATGAATATGCAGCAGAATGTTGTTGTAATGTCTTGATTATCTTTTCCTGTTGTAATTTCTCCAAGTTATTGTTTATGTTCAATGTTCTCCATGGAAATATTTCAATTGTAGAGCTACCAAATTATTCCATAGAATAAAGAGACATCTGCCTAGATGACAAATATTCAATATTGGATTTTTCTTGAAATTGATCATGTTCATATTTTGGAGATGATTCAAAATTTTCCATTGTATTAAGATTTGACTATCTTCACTAATATCTGAAATAGTAAAGAGAGGTTGAATGTCATTTTCATTATCAATCCATTCTTTGTCATCTATGTCTGTGATTGTTTTTGCTGGAGGATATCTAGTGAATTTTTTTGTTGAATTCCCATCAGAAATATACATATCACCAGATATACAGCTAAGGAAAGCATCAGTTGTGGCCAACAAAGGTCTTCCTAATATGAGTAGATGTCCTCCTAGATTGTTCTTGGGGGTTAAGATCTTAAAATCAACAAGATATTCCCAAGAATCTAAGGATACTGAAATATCTTTTAACACTCCATCTGGTTTGATTACAGATCTGTCTGCTAATTGCAGTAATGTAGGTGTGTAAAGAAGATTAGGAAGCTTGAGTTGTTCCATGGTTTGTTTTCTCATGATTTTTATTGCTGCCCCTAAATCAATCAATGTATTTGAAATTTCAACTCCATTGATATGTGTTTTCACAATTGCACTTCCTTGATCTACATATTTTTGTATGGCAATTTTTCCCATCATTATATCTGCTATTTTTGCTACCAGGTGAATTCTTTTTGTTTCTTTTTCTTTTCTTCCTGGTTTCTTTATGCTCAACTCCTTTATTGTTTTGGCTAGGATTGGAATCTCCTTAATGGCTTGTAACAAAGGGATTTTGATACATAAATTTTTAATTCATCTAGAAAATCATAATTAGGCAACATGATATGCTTTTATACTCCTCTATCAACTTGTAATCTTTCAGGAAAAGGAGGTGTAGAAGTAGATATTGGTTGCTCAATGATAGGAGTTGAGTTCATTGGTTCTTGCTGTATTTCAATTTCAGTATTTTGGTTTTGGAGAGATGTTCCCTCAAAACTTTTATTGGGTTGTAGAGAATCTTCCTAAGAATTGTCTTATTCCTAAATAACTACAGAAGGTCTTTCCTTTTCTAATATCCTACCAGATCTTAGTTGAACATCATTGAGATCTAGAGGAGTGATCATATAAGTTGGAAATTGTTTTCCTTCCACCATGTAAGTATTCTGAGGATTTTTATTTTTTGGTTTTGGTAATGGTTGGGCAGGTAGTTGATTTGGTCTTTGGTGAAATGGCAGTAAGAGTTGAGGACTTTGGTTTGGTTGTGGATTTTGTTGTGGAATATTTTGTGGAAATGGTAATGAAAGTTGAGGGTTATCATTTTGAAGTTGTGGCTGCTGATTTTGTTGTGGAGTGTGTGGGGGAGGATAATTCTGATATGATGAAGGATATTGATAATATTGAGAAAATCTGCCATAAGGATTTTGTTTTGCTTGTGCCCAAGGTTGAGATTAAGATTGAAGTTGAGGCCAAGGTTGCTACCAAGAATTCCAATTTGGTGGGGTCTGAAGATACATTTTATTGTTAAATCCCTGATTTTGTGGCCCCTGCCAAGGTTTTCTAGAGACAATGTAAAGAGGTTTTGCTGAATTTAGAACTGTTTCTTCTTGAAAAACAACCTTAAGAACCGGAATTGAAGGAAAACCCTTGGTTTCATGATCCTATGAGAAAATCATACAAGTCTCTATAATTTTTGCATCTAAAGGGCATTCTCTTAGAGCATGTTTTTTTCTACATTTTGAACAGAAAATAGCTAAAGCATCAGCCTTGGTTTTCTGCTTGTTTTGCAACTTGAGGGCGTCTATTTGCTCACTAAGACTCCTTAGAATATTTGTTTTGAATTCATCAAGCATATTGCCAATTTTTTCCCTACTCACTAATCCAGTTGCAAATTTATTTACTCTAACAAGAGAAGGATTTCTTGGACCTTTCCCAATTTTGGATCTCCCTCCTGAGAGATGAACACATAATTCTCCTATATCATTTAATGGGAGTTGAGAGATATCTCCCTTCCCCATCATGTAAAGGATATCTATCCACTCATCTCTAATGGCTTTTAATAAAAGAGCTTTTAAGGTATCTTCATCTAAATTGTCCATCTTTGCTCTTTTCAAATTATAGTTGAATCTCTCAATAAAATCCTCTAAATTTTCATCCTCTCTTTGCATCATTTTGAACACTTCATATTTATGATTGGTAGGCATGAAATAATACAAATACCTATCCAAAAACATTTTTTTCATGTCACTCCATGTTCTAATGGACTGAGTGACTAACCCCATGAACCACTTCAAAGCAACTCCTTTTAGTGTTGAAGGGAACAACTTAAGTTTTTGAGAGTCTTCTAGATAATCATAGGTTCCGCTCAAGACTTCAAACTCAAATAAAAATGTTTCAGGATCCTCATTTTTTAACCCATGGAAGTTTGGGAGGACAAAAAGTGAGATGTTTTTCATTGTGCCATTTGTTTCTTCATCTACTATAGGGAATCTAAAAGAATTATCTATTTCCCTATTTCCTCTGCCTCCTCCAATATTTCCTCTACCTCTTCCTCTACCCCCTCCTCCAAATAGTGTGAATTCTCCATCTTCTCCTTCTTCTGCCATTATAGTTTCTTCAGGGTTAGTATAGGGTTCAACCTGCAAGGTTACTTTCTCCTCCTCGGGTTTTTCTATTAATGGGATATGGGAGAGAGGTTGTACTTCTTCTTCCTCACCAGGTATTCCTAATTCTTCAACTAAAATGTGCTCCCATGTGGAGGTGAAAAAGGCTACTCCTGTTGTTGGAGATTCAATAATTTTCTCCTCTAAGACTGACTTGGTAGATGAAGTAGGATATTCTTTTGATTGGATTTTTTCCCTTGCAATTTCAGGAGTTCTATGGCTGGGAGTATGAGTTTGGGATGGAGGTGTATCTCTTCTTGTTCTTGGTGGAGTAGGTGGTGTTGTAAGAATTGAACTCCTACCTCTAGCTATAAATATACGCTTAGAGTCTCTTTCTCTATGCATATCAATTTTTTTTTTTGGATGTAAGAGATAAGGTTACCTAGTTACACTTTCCCGCAGTGGTGCCAAAATGATTATTCAATTTAGTATCCTAAATTGATTTGCATAAATTATCAATCGAGGCTCGTAAGCTGATGAAGTGTAGTGCACTGTATGTGCTAGTTAATCCTTCTTACTTCGTTGTTTTGTATTTTATATTGTTTTGGGGGTTTCTGTTCTTTGATTCCTAATGATGTGCAATTTGAATTATGAGAAACTGAGTCTAAATTTGATAAAGGTGAACTAATCAAAATCTAAGTTAAAGGAAGGACAAACATATCATCTATTTGATTTTGTCATTGATCTTGAGTCAAGAATTAAAATGTGAAATTTGTAAGGCCAATCGAAATAATTACAAAGAATGAAACTGACCAAAGCACTTTTAGTTGTCCAAGCCTTCAATTTTGAAAGATAACTTTCTTGAGATGGCATACAAGAAACTTACTGTACTTTATAGTCCAAAGAACTAAATCAAATATGCAGAGAGTAACTAATTGATTTCAATCCTTTTTTGAAGTGAATGTTTAACCATTTAGTTTAGGATGGATATCAACTTGAAATGGTGACCAAAAACATGTATTCACACAGTGCATTGGCAATCTGAACTAGGAAATAAATAACAGAGGAAACAAACAATAAGTAAACTAATCAACAATGCATCCTTATTACTTTTCAACCTTACCTTGTTTAAAAACAAAGTTGTTTCCTTTATGAAATAGATTGAAGAAACAAGACTGCACCATTGAATTATAACATTATGCTATTGTTCAAAACTAAAAGAAAAAAAACTACAGGGAATCAACCTAAACTACAAATACTACTAAAACTAAATAATGAAACTAAACTGAACAGTAAACAAAATAAAAAGAAAAAAAACCTCCTTCAGTGCAAGGGCCCTCTGCAACTAACTGAGTTGAGATGCTAATTAGCTGAAGGTATCTTTCAAATGATCACTTGGTCAAACACGACTTCATATTATTAATAGGAAAACAAGTTCCAAAATTACAGAGTTGTAAGTCTGAGCTTAATACATCCAAAAGTTTGAACTCCTTCTCACTTCTGTACAACTGATATTTAAAGAAACATTCCTCACTGTCTTTTGAGAGAATATAGCTACAAGCGGTCTACATGTATTAAAATAGATCTGCATAAATGGTTGATCAGTTATAGGTGACTTTAAGTCAGGAAGATGGTTGCATGAAACCGTTATCACCGGTGGCTGGTTTGAGTTAATGCTGCAACAAAACTGTCGGATTTTATTAATTAACCACGAAGAGTGGACAAAGACTCCTATTGCTCTTGGGTTTCTTCGTTTGACTCCTCCTTCGATTGTGGTCTTAAGCTGGTTTTTTTATCGATCTAGGCTAGGTGACTAGGATAGGATCCATGTCGAGACAATTCCAAAGATGCCCATGTGGTCAGTTCCTTTATTTGACACCTGTAACCCGTTCAACCATGGAAGTAGCTATGGAACACACAGTTAGCTATAGAATAGGCTGCATTCCGTAGCTAATTTCCAAAAACTTATTTCAAATAGCAAAAACATAAAAGTATAACATGTCAATCATTTAATGTCTTCCTTGAGACAAAATATATCATTTATCAGTGACGGGGATCTGTCTTTTATGGAAAACAAGAGAAATAAGTGAGAAAAGTTGTCAAAGAGAGAGAAATTCTGAGGTCCAACAACTAGTCAAGGATTTGAAGGCATTTCGAGTGTATGTGCTATAATAAAAAATTATAGCATTTGTCCCAATGACACTGGTCAAGGACATCCTTGTGCAAGGAGACTGTGAAGGAAAAATGGGTAGGTGGATAGAAAAGATACAAGAATATGAGTTAGACATAAAGCCTACTAAGCTCATAAAAATCCAGGGGTTGGTCAAGATTTTATCAAAATATAATTTCCAAGATTTGGGGATAAACCTGATAACAGAGGAAGGAAAAATAGAAGTTCAGCAGAACGAGATTAAAACATTAGAGAAAAAGATCTATGTTAAATATGAGGGATGACCATGGTATAAGAATATCATACATGGTGTCCACTAGGGCTGGATAAATCTAAGTACAAAACCTTGAGACTGCAAGCTCAAAAGGATATCATATCCAATGGTCAACTCTACTAGAAGGACTTGGTGGGGGATTTTCTATTATGTTTGGTAGAAGACGAAACTCATAAATTGATTGAGGAATTTCATGGAGGATTTTGTGGAGGTGATTATAGATGGAAGACCACAACTCACAAAATCCTCAAGGTAGGATTCTACTGGCCTACACTATTTGGAAATGTTCATTCCCAAGTCAAGTCATGTCAAAAGCGCCAAGTCTTTGCTGAGAGACAAAAAATTTATCCTCTTCCCCTGATCCTAGTGCATGTGGAAGAACCCTTCAGACAGTGGGGACTAGACTTCATAGGAGAGATAAACCCACCTTCCAGTGGCCAACATAAGTGGATATTTACAGCCACAAATTATTTCACCAAGTGGGTAGAGGCCATCCCAGCCAGAAACGCTATAGATTCAATGGTAATCAAGTTTACAGAGGAGAACATATTATCTCATTTTGGTTGTCCTATCAAAATTATCACTGATAATTCTCAAGTCTTCAAACATACAAAATTCACCAACTTCTGTCAGAAGTTTAATATCATCATTGGGCACTCCACTACCTACTATCCTCAAGGAAATCATTTAGTTGAATCCTCATTTCTCAAACAAAACCGTGGTGAGAGAGCTGAAGAAGATCATCACTGAGAATCAAAGAAACTAGGACACCCAATTGAATTTTTCCCTCTTGGCCAACCGAGTGACTCCTAAACGTTCCACTAGAAAATCACCTTTTCAGCTACTGTATGGTAAGGTGGCAGTATTCCCAATCCAATTAGCAATGCTAGTGGCGAAGTTACTACAAGAAGCTGAGGAGGATCCAAGTGCTTTGACAATAAGGATAAACCAACTGATTGAGCTTCATGAAAATAGGGAACAGGTGGGGACTAAAATTTGCAAATTACCAATAGAAGATGTAATCCATGTTTAACAAAAAGGCCAAGGATCAACCTCTTCAACAAGGGGATTTAGCTCTCCAATGGGATATCTGACAGGAAGAAAAAGGTAAACACAAAAAATTTGATTCACTTTGGTTCGACGCTTTCAAAATTTCAGAAGAGAAAGGAAATAATACGTACCTCCTCAAAAATCTAGAAGGTGAATCGTTGGAGCTACTAGTAAATGGTTAGTTCCTCAAACTCTATTTCTAGAATTAAATGTACCTGTCTTGCACTCATTGTAAATACCATGCGTGTGTTGTAATAATCATATTAAATTTCCATTTTTCTGATTAAAGTTTCACTTTCAAATTTGTCAACTGTTTAAAAAGACTCCATGCCCAAAAAAAAGAGAAGTTCACAGACTACAGGTTCTCAATGCATTGCAATCCAACGCCCCGTCCCCAGGTGGAGCCAATCTTGTCACTCACTACCAAACGTGTTTTCAGTTGTCCAAAGTGAAAAAGAGCAGTAAAGTTTGAAGTCATCTTCCAAGCCACAAAATATTTCAAAGCTAAATCAGCCCTTATCCATTGGATATTGCTTGAAATAAGCTTTTCGATGGTATATGGAACTCCTCAAATGGAACCCAAAATCAGAAGATATGGCCTATTGAATTTCGAATGATTCGTTACCTTTGAAATAAAGGAGAAGAGCTTATCAATGGTCCGGGAGAATATTGAAAATCGCATATCGGAGGTCCCTAGAAACAATGAAGCAAGTAGAGCAAAGAGAAAACCAATGATCAATGATCACTGATATTGGAGATTAGAGCTCAAAACAATCTCGGATATCAGCGATCGCCAATGTCAGAGGTTCGGGCTACAGTGTATATCAGTGATTAGAAATTTCCGATATCGGTGAGGTCAGAGCCAACTTGCGATGGAGTGATTGTCGATATCATAAATATCATATCGAAAGGGTCTAGGGCTTCACACATCAACGATCGATGAATTAGGTGCATTGGTAGGGTAACAACTCTAAAAATGTTGTGAAATGGGAAAGTTCTAATATAGTGTAAAATCACTAGGAGGGCCGAAATTTTTTTAACAAAGGAAATCAACGAAAATCTAGGGGCAGGCAGACCTTCTCTCTCTCCTCCAAGGGGCCATGTGGCAGAATATTATTGGTCCCAATGGGGCCATGTGGCGGCTGACATCATCATGATGTGGTAGTATGGAGGACACGTGGCATGTTGATATTACATTTTCAGGGGTCCTATGGGGGCATATCTGAGTGACATATGCCATCACTCACAAGGTGACATGTGGCAGAGGATGATGTCACATCAGAGATTGCAAATCAATGCTTGTAGGTTCAGGCATGTTATTACCTTAAGGTTCAAACCCCGATTGCGGTCTGTCGAGAAAGGGGCTGGCAAGTGGTCATCGGGAGAGCGAAGAACCAAGAGCTAAGCATGATAGATGATCCCGCATATCAGTGATTGCAACTATCAAAGGGTGCAAACAAAGATGATGTTATGAAATTACCGATTGCGATATCCTAGGTGGGCCCAATCAGCATTTGACAGTCGCAAGCTATAGAGGGCGCAGACCCTCCCTTATCCTTTTTCCAAGTGGGTCAAACCACATCGTGCATCAAAGATCACAATGTTGGGGATGAGGCATGAAAGGCGAAAATCATAAATCATCGATATGCAGGATTCCATGTAACAAAGGAAAAAGACCCTAAGAGGGGAGTCCAAAGGTCCTAGCACCAGAGGACTAAGTGTCTAGTCATAGCCCCAGGTCACATGAAGTTAAAGGGGGTAAAGTGGATCAGAATGCCCCATCTTGTAAGGAATTTTAATGGGAAATCCTGATGCGATAGCTCCGCAAAGAGGTAATGAAAAACTTTAAGGGCATGGTCGGTCGACAACTAAGGCATTTAGTAAAGGAGATGGAGAATTCAAAAATCAGCATGGCTTGATCGTGTAAGGCCCATTGCGACATGAAATCGGGGTCGACACTGACAAAGTGAATGAAGACATGGAAGCTTGGGAGGACTTGATGATCCAACATGGTGCTCCATGGAGAGGGGAGATGAAGTGTCGCCTAGGCGACCTCTGCTTATCTACTATGGCATGAAATTGATAGTTGACAACTCCGAGCTTTAAAGAATGGATGATTCAAGTACTAAAGGCAAAAGCGACGAGAATCGACTAAGTGACACAGGAGGCCAGACCATGGGCAAGCAACAACCCGAAGCAATGTCGATCCCATGGATGGGCATGGAGATATTTTGTTGGCATTTTCATTTGATTGTTGAATCGTTTTGTTATCCTATAATGTGTCACCATTGAATGAAGTAATTAATCTTTTGTATTCATTTTTGGGCCACTGAGCCATCCGAGGCCGAGACAACTAGTCGATTTGCTGAGGCTTGACTCATATTTTTTTTGTAGTCACTATTCATTGCTCCCCTCTCTAGATAAATAGTGGGAAGCAACACTTCACATAGGTTCTTAATCCTAGAGAAAGAACTACATGTTAATTTGAAGACTATATGACTTTATGATATATTTCTTTCATAATATTAAGGAAATGGCGGTGATTCCTGCTTCGAGTATTAGAGTAACTTACCCCCTTATTTAAATTCCATTATGTTCATGTTTCCTCTCTGATTTCAGGTAATCATAGCTGCTAGAAATGTTTCACACGTTGTTACAGATTCATTTGTATTGACTTATTAATGCATGTGATTATACGGATCTTTGAGGTTATATCTTTAAAATTTCCCTCCATGAATCATTGCACCCAATCCTCTTTCATCCATTACGTCTGCCTATAACTCACATAAGTGTAGAATTCTTGATGCTTCAAGCTCTATGTGATGAGTGTAGAATTCATAACGCTTCAAGCTCTATGTGATGAGTTATTCTATCTCCTTATCTTCTCTCATTGCTCTACCAAATCTTATTAAACTATAGGTCCTTGAACTACTCGACTTCCACTAGTTTATACATATATTTCAGTGAGTTGTATATGTGAAGAAGTACCAGGAATGCATGGCTTATGCCTTTAGATGAATGAACCAACCCATGTCATAACCTACCAGAGGTAGCACTATGATGTTCACTCATTATTACACCAATGAAATACAAAACAATAGAGGTTGAATTCCCAAATATTGACCACACAGATGCTTGTCCCCGTAAATAAAGGGAGACTTGGATCACTCAAAGAGAAGAAAATTCTCCAAACATAAATCTTGTAATCTACAATAACCAACAAAATTACGGCGTTAGAACAAAAACACAAGAATCAACTTGTAGAGAATCCTAGACACACATAGAAATCCATGATTACATAATGTAATGCATAAATTGATCATATAATAGAAACATCCTTGAGTTGTATAAGCATGTTGAAAATTAATATATCAACCATGACATCCCCTCAGCTCATGAAAGCAAACTGCCCACTTAAAGAAAATTTAAGAGATTATAGTAATTAAGGAGAACTATAGAAACAAAGAAGCATTGTAGTAACTTAGGGTTTTTTTATGAATATTTGAAAACTTGGCTTCCCCACTAAATAATTTTGAAACACTAACTCAGAGCTCAAGAAGTATAGTAAACTAAATTTGAGAACCTGGTTTTTTCTGTGGAAGAAACCACACAGAAGGAGTTGAAGCTACCAATGATCCAACATGCAGCTAGAAGAAAACATTGAAGTTACATCACTAAAAATAGATTCATAATTAACCACAACATGGTTTTCCAATTATACTTGCAAAATTTCCAGGTGGGGCAAGACCCTTATCCAATCCTGTGAAGAAAAGTCCAAAAGGAGATAAGACATTATAATAATTAAGGAGAACTGTAGTAACTTAGGGGTTTTTTTATTAATATTTTAAAAATCGTCTTCCCCACTAAAGAATCTTGAAACTCTAACTGGAAGCTCAAGAAATATAGTTAACTAAATTCAAGAACCTGACTTTTCTATGTGAATCTGCACAGAAGGATTTGAAGCTACCAACAATCCAACATGCATCTAGAAGAAAAGATTGAAGTTACATTACTAAAAATAAATTCATGATTAACCACAACAGGGTTTGCAAGTTATACCTGCAAAATTTCCTGGTAGGGCAAGACCCTCGTCCGCTCATGTGAAGAAAATTCCAAAAGGAGGTAAGACCACAACCATTTATATCTAAAGAAAAGCCGAGAAACAAGATTTAAGCAGGAGTCAAATTTAAACAAAATATTCCCTTTCTTAGTAAGAGAATAGACCCTAAAGGATGAAGCTGAAGACTTAAATTTTTCTGGAGTAAGACGAGAATAGCATCAACCATTCCATCCATGCTTAGAATGAAATATGTCCCTTCCATTATGAACATGGATGAAAGGGATTAAAAGGAGGTAGGTATAAACCCAGTAATGTGATCATCCTGCTTAACATAATTCACATCAGATGGAGTAAATCGTAAATCAAAGAGTTGGGTTGACAGTGAAGAGTCGGTGGTGGAATCCAATGGCCCAAAATTGTTCAATCATATAACATTCGATCGAATGGTACATAATGGTACACACTAGCAATTGGGGGAGTGGTTCTAAAAGGGAAATGCCTTATGACCTAAATATCTCTAGATGAAATTTTTTTTTCAAGTTCTGCACTATAAAAGAGGTTTGCACCTCAAGCAAGATAAAATATTTTTAAGTGCAAAATATTTTTCAAGTTTTGCACTATAAAAGAAGTTTGCACCTCAAGTGGTCTAATCTCTCTACACACTTGATAGGTGCTAGATTAAGATGAATCTATGTTGGTATATAAAAAAACAATCTAATTTATAGTTATACATGAGTTGATTCTACATTTATAGATTTTGATTACACTATTTAGAGATTTAAAAATATTATTTAATATTTGTCACATATAAAAAATAAATTTAAAATGTAATATGATGGATTGCAAAAGTGGAATATATATATATGTTGAAAATGAATTTGGGCTTTTATTTTATATATATATATATAGGTAATAAAATTGTTATTTAATTTATTTGGTTCATGATAATATATTTTATATTTATTTCTAGCCATATTTGTGTGAGCATACTATTAAGGGAGGTGAAAGGGGAAGTCAAAGGGAGATCAATAAGTTATTTAAAGATAACATAAGTGTGTTAAATGGTTCATCTATATCTAAGAAAAGATACATTTGAATATGATTCATAAATAATACTATTTTCATTTCCAAGTAATATCATATAAAAGTTAAACATGGTTGAAAGTCATTTCTTAATTGTTTTTCAAGAGAATATGGGTGAGAATTTGGATTGGGTCTTTCAAATATACATATGACCATAAAAAATAATATTATACATGTTAATGGTTATTAATTAAAGGTTAAAAGAAAAATTGTTGAGTAAATTCTTGCTCTATTTACCATGTATATATTATGCAATTAAAGAAAATAAGTGCATATGGCATAGATGTACATTTCCCTACAATTTTGCCTTTTATCACTTTTAAGAATATGAGATTATATTAATGATTGATTCATTAAGAAATGTTGAGATTGAACTATTTAGTTCAAACCAATGAATATACTTGTAAATGTGCATAATAGTTTACCAAATTAAAAATTCAAAGTGGATTTTAAACATCATTATTTTTTCAAATCTAATGATAGTTGTTTCATTTAATATCTATTTTGAATTTAATATGTAAAGGTAGATTTATATGACCAAAATAGTATTTATATGACCAAGAAATAATAATTAATATTATTAAATAAATAAAACATTAACTAATTGCGTTCTTTTATGTGTAAATCAAGTTATATTGTTTTCTAATTCAAGGATATAAAAACAATCTATTCCCAAAGTAAAGTATAGATGATGTAGTTTCGATATGTAGCTTATGAAAATGGATTAGAAAACTAGGTGAAGTTATCTGAAATAAGAAAACAAAAATTGTCAATTGATAGAGTAAGGTGATAACAGAAAATCACATGATCAATTTTATTAGATGTATTTAGCCATGAAGGGACTTTCCAACATCCTCTATAATAGGAAAATAGGATTTGGTACTAATTATTATCATAGAAGTACATATCAATTTTTTTTAGCCATGGTTACTTTTATGATACTTTTGTATCTAACATGAGCTTCACATGTCACAATACTAAGTCCCTTCCCACTAATTATCAAGGAAATGAAACATTTGTAAATGGTTACATCAATGTAGCCTTGAATTGCTATGATCGAGGGGACATATCATATATTTGATCTCTTCCTGACTAGGGAAATTTTTCTGGAACTTAAATCCATAATAAGAGTTCTCTTTCATTTGTAAGATAAACCCTAAGCATTATTTTTTTTCTGCAGAGAGAAGAAATAAATTTCCCTTTTCATACCTATAAAAACTTTTACATGTCATATAAATTCTTTCGAAATCTCCTAAAATGAGTCCAAGCTTCAAAAGGGAAATCTTGCATAAAATCAATGAAATTTTGAATGGCAACGTAGAGCACACTCGCCAAACCAATGTACTAACCATTAAGTTATTGAGTTTCAAATTCGGGCATGAGATTTTCAAATTCATATTCCATCTTTTCAAGTGTTTTAAATCTAGGATACACACTCTTCTGGGTGATTTTCCATGACATTAAATGGAAATAAAAATTTCTCTAAAGGAATCAAAAACATAAACATAGCGACACATAAAATATTTCCTTATTTAAGAAAAATTCAACATGGGGAATGAAACACTACACACTACCCTTCAAATTTAAAATGTTAATAATAAATAAATATACTATACCTTGAAACAATCCATGTTCGAAACTCAAAAGATTAAAAAACATAAAAGTTCGAACTCGAAAGATACAAAAAAAAACATAAGAATAACAAAAATTTCCAAGGTTCGAGAATATAATATGAAAACATTATAATAACTTGGATAACAAAAAATAAATATACTATGCCCCAAAATGACCTAGGTTTGAACTCACAAGATCCTAAAAGATTGGAATAATAGAAACAACCAAGTTTCGAAACTCAAAAAGTCCCAAAACAACATAGTAACAGGTTTAACAGAGGAATTCCTTACCTATAAAGTCCAAGATACCACTCCTTAATTTCACTTTGCAACATACTGATGAGTGTCATTATTGTAGCAAGAATGTTGAAACTCCTGGGGCTACCAACTTTACTTCATCAGCCTGGAGTTCATACAAACTTGGAGGTGACAGTGTTGTATACACAAATAGATGTAATGGTCTACTTTTCTCACTGTTCAACTGGGGTGATAGACCACTTGGGTTTCTCAAACCAGCCTTCTATTGACTAGACGAAGTCTGACTACCAATTGGAGAAGGGAATATTATCTTAAATGAGAGAAAAGAAATGCTTCCTATTTTAAAGAATGAAAGACCGAATTGGAAGATGCTTGTAAAGTAACATTAAATCCTCTATCTACTCATTCACATATTTTGCTTGCAAAATAAACCTAGCATAACCCTATTTATCACATGTGATGATTCAAACTATTGAGCATGGAATCTGATCTAGGGAATACCAATTGTTGCATGCATGTGCTAATTAAGAAATAAAAGAACTACTTTCTTTATATTTTCATTTTATGAATGTAAATGCTAATCTTCACTTGTTCTTTGGCAGGGGAGACAGGTATGGAGGAAGAGGGTTAGAATGGTCTTAATGGTATGGAGGTCAAGTAGAGGCCTATTCCTAGCTTCAGTGATGATTTTTCTAAATTTGGGCTCAAAGCAGGCTACTACAGGATTTCCTATAGGAAAACTACAAGATATCCTAGTTCTCCTACATGATCCCCTATTTTATTACAGGTAAAGACCAAAAGCTGAGGAAGTGGTTTAGAAGTTGGAATGAAGCTTTAGAATGGTAGAGATGGGAGAATAAGGCATGGAGGGGGTGAATAATATCCAGAGCTCAATATAATGCTTCACGATGGTTGGATTTGCTCAATGGAAATGATGATTTTCACTTATAAAACAAGAATTTGGATTGAGATTTTAGTGGATATTGGCGGCATGGGTGGATAAGGCTTGGATGAGGCAAATGAGATGAGGTCTCCATGCAATGTAGAAGCTCTTGCAACAAAACACATTCTTGTCTGCATCTATATAGAAATTCATTTATACATAGGAAATATTTATTAAATGGAAGAAAACAAATCTATTACCATCTAATGGCTAAGTGAATACAAGACCTAAGAGATCAAAAATGAAAATTGGAACTTATCCTAGGAAGCTTAAATATAATGACCTACTCATCAAGAAACCCTAGATTATGCAGTAAAACAAGAATTTTGTTTTTTGTCTATATGAAAGTGCCCCTCAAGTCATGATCCCAACAGAAAGGTATGAGGTGAAAACCAATGTCACCAAATTTTCTGAAATTCCTTTTGTCACTATGATACCACTATTCTAACTATCCAGAAATAGAAGCAAACTAATTAATCATACCAATATTTGAAAACTAATAACACCAAAATCAGTTGAGAAGCTAACTATGAATGTAATCTTGTGTACATCTACAAAAGGAGGAACCTATGCTTTTGGGGTTGGTACCTAACCCAAGAGCTTCAACCCTATGAGTCAACTTAGTGATGGATCAAGGGAATGCTTCTCATTTTCATTAAAATATCAAAAATACACAAGAGTGATCAGTCATAATGTTTCAACTCGAAAATGCTTCTAGGCTAGAACGAACAAAAATCCAAATCCTAATGAGGCTCTAGGCCTTCTTATTTATACAACTGAAGTTACCAACAACTTACTTAAATTTAGGGAGGCTTGGCTCCCAATCTCGAGATCAAATGGTCTTCAACTATCACTGGCTTGGCTGCTAATGATCTTAATGGCTCAGCTACCTGTAACTCTGAGTTGATGAGATTCGATGGATGAATCTTAGAGTTAGTGAGGAGCTAAGGAGGGAGATCCTATCTCCTAAGATCCCTCTTTCTTCTCTCCTTCTAGTTCCTACACTTTAATTAGACAAAATTTTCTCCAAAGCCTGCAATCAATGCACATTGGACCACTAGACATGACATCTCATCTTTACCCTTCTCATTAAGCAAAATATAACAAAACATGTAAAGAATTATGATAAAAGTTGCTTTTAGTAAGATCGAGAGTTGTATTAAGGTCCATATAATTTACCCATTGATGAGCCTCATCAAATACCACGATATATATGTATATAACGTACTCTATTTTTTTTAAATTATCTTAAAATTATCTTAAATTCATTTTCTTTTAAGATTTACAATAGAGATGGATCGATGTCTGTGCATACTAGCCAATTTTAATCACATTTTTTTGTAAGTCTTAAGGCAGTTTGGATTTCGTGGCAATGAAGAATCATGTGCTTCCTATATAATATTGTTCTTCAATTGTGACTTTGACACCAAGTAGATATTTCCTTATAATAAATGATGTGATTGAATACTTTGTACATGTCACCCTGTAACTGCCCATCCAAAATCTCACAAGCCATCTTATTCTCTGAATACTCCGCTAAAACATGAGATCTCCAATCTGTCAAAGTACTCATGAAGGAAAATGTCATTGGCCTTCTATTTAGAGCATCTACGACCACATTATTCTTCCCCTTGACATTATCAATCTTGAAATCATAGGTTGGTATCTTATTAACCTTCTTATGCTACCTATCATTCAACTCCCTTTGGTCTAGGAAAAATTTGAGGTTGTTATGATCTGTCTTGAACTTGAATCTGTTTCCCACCAAGTATGGCCTAAAATTGGCCTAGGCATACATAATAGCTATCATCTTCTCATCATATATGGAGTAATGTCTCTCATAATACTTTATTTTCCTACTCTCATATGCAATGGGGTGGCCATTCTGCATCAAGACTGCTCCAACGCCTTCTCTTGAGGCATCACAATCTAGAACAAATGGATGTATAAAATATGGTAATGCTAATATAGGGCATGGACTCATGACCTCCTTAAGCCACTCAAAGGCTCCTTGTGTTGCATTCATTCAAACAACTTCCTCTTTATGGCTGAGATATATGAGAGGTGCTACCAATTGAGAGAATTTGTTAACAAACCACCTATAGTATGTGAAAATGCCCAAGAACATCTTCAAAGTTATCATGCTTTTAGGATTTGGCCATTCTATGATGGGGTTGATCTTCTCCTATTGTACTTGTACCTCTTCTCCTCCAATCACATGTCACCCTAAATAGAGAATTTATGTCAATATGAACTCACACTTGGATATATTTGCATAAAATTTCTACTCCTCTAGAGACCTCAACACCTCCTCCAAGTGTTGCAAATTCTCCTCTGAGGTCCGTCTATACTCCAAAATATCATTAAACAAAACCGAAACAAATTTATGTAGTTGCTTATTAAAAATATGATTCATATAAGATTGAAAGGTAACTAGTGAATTCGCTAGCCCAAAGGGCGTAACCAAAAGATTGATAATGTCCATAGTGGTATCTAGAAGCAGACTTTAGAATTTCCTTCTCTCTAATTTGGATTCGATGGTATCTGAAAAAAGATCTATCTTTGAGAAATACTTATCCCTCTTTAGCTCATCCATTAACTCATCAATCCTGGGGATTGTAGGCATATTCTTGATGGTTTTCTTATTTAAGGCTCTATAATCAATTCACATCCATAAGGTCATGTCCTTATTCTCCACCAAAGCCACTAAAGAGGTGATTGTGGTTGAAATAGGCCTAATGTGTTTAAGTGCAAGAAATTCTTGTATAACTCTCTCAATATTGTCACTGTAAGTCTTGGGATTCTTGTACATAGTGGTGATGGCTTCATGGACCCACTCCCCCATCTCAATAATATTCTCAAAACCTATATCAAGAGGTATTCTTGGGGAAATATCTCCCAAAACCTTTTCATGCCTCTCTAACAAAGCCATAATGTCTGTTGGATACTTCCATGGTTGATTTGCTGCTCTTTTATTTGAAATCTAGCACTCTATTTCCAATTCAATGTCGCAATAGCTCTTATCCACCTCCATCTTGTTAGATGATACCACTTGTGGTGGATAAGTGTCCATGCCTCTCAACACCAGTTACTTTTCATCCAATCCTATGAAATCCATCTCCACTGCTTTGTGATCAATGGTGTAATGCCCTGTAGAATAGAGCTACTGGACTCCCAATACTACATTAGTGTTGGAGATATTCACTACAAAGAACTAATATGTGTTGATGTTATTCCCCGTCGTCAAGATCATCTTGGGGATCATTATGGTGCATTGCATAAATTTTCTCCCTGGTAGGGCCACTGAAAACCCCTTGAATTCCTTGGTGTTTAACCCTCTTATGGACACATAGTCAACATCTATAAAATTATTAGTATCCCCACTGATAATTAAAATTGTTATCATATTCCCCTGTATCGTTCCTCTATTATTGAGCATATGGAAGCAAGGAATCTCTATGAGTGAAGAAATATTGCTTCCCCTAGCTTCATCTTTAGGCTACTCATCCTCCTCTGACTACTCCTGCTCACCCTCATCTTCTTCACATTCAGAGAACACCTTGATGTACCGAGCCTTCCACTTTTTGGCAAAATGGTTTCCTGGTTCCCATGACTCCTGACAAGTGAAAGATAGCTTCCTCCTCCTAAGATATGTCTTGGTTTTTTATCCAACTAGCCTTACCATGTCGACTACCTTTGATGAGTTTTGGTATCTTTACCCTTTAGTGGAAAGGTTGTTGTGGGAGGAACCCTAGTATTAGGTACTACATTATTCATGTCCCATGCTTTACTGAACACCTCTTGCATGGTAGTATGTTTGTTCTCCCAAACCCATCCACATAAAGGCTCAAATAACCCCTCTACGAAGAGAATGATTTACTGGAAAGTTGAAATGTATGTCATCATCATAACCAATCTTTGGAACTTTGATATGAATGCATCCAAACCACCTGTTTGTCTCAATTGTTTCAATTCCTGGGAATATATCTCAAGATACTTACAGTTAAATTGATTTATCACCCTCATGATGTGAAGTCCTAATAAGTGGTCACACTTGTATATCCAAAGGTAGATAACCCATGGTACGACCAGTCACGTGCTTCTTGTTCTAGGTGTAGAGTGGCTCATTTAATAACACTCATATTTACCATTGGGTTCATGCTCTTATCATGTATCTAGTAGAGCCACCAAATTTTAGTAGAGTCAAATTCCCAATAGTGTGCTGCAGCTTTGTGCTTTTTGTGGGTGCTCCACTAAAAACCTTATTTTTTTTGTTTCTTTTCATATGCCAAAAATATTTGAAGATTATACTCTTGAAAATAGTCTCACAGTGGCATATCATCTGGAACTACCGGTCCCATTGTATTGGAAGGAAAAATATTGGGCATAGTAGATTGAGGTAGCCCACTATAAATATCAGGATGACTCTGGGTATTAGTTGTAACAATATTCTGGGATGTTCGTACCCCTTCACCATCATTTGAGTCTCCCTTCTTACACTTTTTATGATTTTTTTTCCTCATTTCATCCACTATATCCGTTTGGCCCTTTTCGAAATCATTCAGACCCTTTAGAAGGCTCCAAAATTCTTCCTCCCCTCTATCTTGTTCCTCCATGTGTTCGATATTAATGTCTTCTTACTTATTCCTAGTAGATTCTGGTTCTAGATCAATATGAAATTATCTTTCCTTGATCTTATACCTACGCCTTCTATATGTCATATTCTATTTGTCTTTAGGGGTCATATGCACTATTACCATACTTGGCCAAGATCATGCTATGATACCACTAAAATGTACCTTTGCTAAAATATACTAATGCAACCCAACAAATTATTAAAATTTTCTTTAACACATTTAGTCAAACAGTTTGATAAGATACATTTCTTCAAACAATTTGTAAACAACCCAATACGAACATAAATATATCTCGATGTCACAATCAAACCTTATTTAATATGGTCATGAGAGTACATATGAAAATATCATATTATGAACTCGGGGCTCCTTTCTAGGGTATGAATATTACACAACAATAGTTATCTCTATCCTGAGCACTCATTTGACCTTTATGGAGAAATCATACACTTGCTTAGTGATGAAAATGATGATAGTGGGATCTTGGAACCTCCTCAAGAAACTTATGAAGATACAATTTTTTCCCAAAGTAGGCCAAATATCAGTCTACGCAACAACAATCTCAACATCAAATAGATTCAACCCTCTTCAAGATGATTTGGCTATAATTAGGATGATTCGACCTCAACAATAGATCAAGAATTTGGTGTGGTGAAGACTTAACCTCTTATAGACAATGGAGCATCAACAAAAACTCAACTACAACAATGAGATTTTACCCCTTAACAACAAAATCACCCTCCAACTAAGAAACTTGAATTTTAGCACAAAATTTGACCCACAAATAATTGGTTATGGTATAAAGATAATTGAGCCTCAACAAGTTGGATTCAGACTCCATTCAAATGATCAGATTCAACCTCTAATGGTAGATATTAATAATCAAATTCGACCTCCAATGGAAGGTAAATTTTGAGCCTTCTGACAATTCATATTTATCTTCCTTTTAGACATCCAATTTAGCCTCCTTAGGTCTGACAATTTTTACCTCCAAGAAGATTGTACTCAGCTATAAACTCAATCCTTGAATAGACAAATTAGGCCTCCAACATAAGTAATGATCACATCTCTCTAAGAAACTTATGATAGATTAATTCAACCCCTTCCCGGTCTTGATGATATCTACCATAAAATTTGTAAATCAACCTCCTCATTGTTCAAGATTTCATAGTCCTTCTCATCTAATAGTTTGACCCCTTTTCCTTTAGAAATTAGGCCTCTTGCAATAAACCCTTGCTACAAAATTATCCCTTGAAATCAAGAATTTGTTCTTTACTGATTTTTCTCTAATACATGCAATAAACACAAATATAATATTTGAAATGATGTTCCCTAAGCACCAACTAGGGTGGTGATGGATGTCCACCGAAATCAATTGAGTACCAATTAGGGTGGAAACTGATGTCCACCAAAACCAGTTTGTGAATTTCTCATGAAATCCTTAAGCTATACTCACTTGAGCCCAAATCCAATCTAAAAAATAATCACCAAATAGAATTAATCAAGAATAACCTTCTTTCCCTTTTCAAAATTCTTGATGAATCTTTTCCAATCTTCTAAAACTCTCGTTTTTTTAATATTATATTGATGAAGTAACTTAATCCTCTAAGTGAATTTTTCCCCTTTTTATTAATTAATAGTTTTTCCCCTTTTTTATTAACAATAATTTCTCATTTTTATTTATAATAATAAAATAAAAGTGTGTTGGGAAAAAGTCCCTTAGTCTCCTTAATAATTTTCCCCTCTTGCCAGCCTAAAGGAGACAATTAGGAAAGCAAGAATGATACTCCATGCTCAAGTAATTGGGGACATTACAAATGAGTTCATGCGCTTCCATGACTGAGCCTTTATTGATAGTATACCACAGCCTTGTGGACCTGAACTTTCTAACGTGGCATGGCGACTACACGAGGATGCAAATAATGCTAAGGACAATGTAAGGATGTGTTGAGAGAGAGACATAGATGGAAATATGTAAAAATAGGGATGGCATGACATAGCCATGAGTTCACTTCAAGTTGAGGTGTGTGCCAATAAAGTGGATGGTTCTAAAGTGGTTAAGGGAGTGCTAACATATGGTAATACCAATAAAAAGGAATGTTACAATGAGTTAGGAGCCATAAAGGGGGAAGGGAATCCTAAAAGTGTAGACAGTTTGCAACTAATTAAGGAGGAAAGAGGATCAAGCTATGCATGGAATGAATATCCAAAAAAGAACACCAAGAAAATAATACCTAAGAAAAAATCAGGGGGGAAGAAGGTTTAACTTGCCGAAGAGAAGACCCACTCTATTGATGTGATGGATATTCGCCACTAAAGAGTGTGCCAACCTGCTTCTCGGATCTAGATAAGCTACTATGTAGAGAACCTATGATATCGAGCTTAACCAAGTGCCAGTTGAGATGGAGAAGGGAATTTGTCGTCTTCATGGAGCAAAGCCTCTTGTTGGCTTGGCTTTCCCTCTCTCTAGTTCTGCTTCAAGCACCAGAAACAAAAATTCCTTGCGAGCATGGGTCATAAAATTGAGATAATGTAGGCTGCCCTTCATTGATTAAATTATTACATTTGATTGAGAAATGAATCAATGATACTTCCATATGGGTTTTATCTTAACTCTTTTGCGCCCATAATCCTTTTAGCTAAGGTGGTCGACCTTGGTGGAGCCTTCAATTGCCATGATTGGGGCATTGAATTTGAATTTTGATGGTGGTAGAGTGTGCCCAGTCGCATAAGATAGAGAGTACATACAACAAAGAAAGGATATTATGTGCCAGACAAGGTAGATATGAAAAGAGTGCAGATAAAGGGAAAGGAGTTGAAAATGCATGGCACCAGATTGCATGTGTGATATGCTCCCCATGAATATTTATTGAATGAATTAACTAGCTAGGTGGTGTGTTGCCACGTCGTCAGGCTGAATGGCTAGCTAGGATGGTAGTAGCCAAGCCCCCACCATCTCACGGACGAAATACCCCATTTGGGGATATCAACTTCATATAGATCTAGGGAGAAATTTTCATAAAGATATTTTTATGTTAACCATAAATTAATTATTTAATACTTTTTTAAAACAAAATTATTTTAAAGTGAGAGGTGTAATTTATTGAATTCTTAATATAGAGTTATTCCATGGATATGTTCTTTATACCTACCTTTTTCGTTGTCATTCAAAAGTGATTTCATTAGATTTTCAAAATAACATAACTTACAAAAAAAATCTCAATATTCCCCGTTGGGGGCTCTCTTCGGACACAAACACATTGTGAGATTGGGAATTGGAGCATACAAGTGAGGACATATTACATATATTATTTTTGATAAGTGTTGAGGCCTTAACCTACTAACATAGACATAAAAAGAAGTTTGAGTTGACAACAACATGCGAGGGAGGGGGTGGGGAGGCATTAGAGGGGGGGTTGCAAAATACCCAACACGGTGATGAATGTGGAAGTCAATATGCTCCATTCAAGCTTCCAAGTTGTGAAGATGGTCATTGGTACATCACTGAATACACTGAAGGTTGTCTAGTTTCTCCAAGATTTCATTATGACTGTATTGAATATCTATCAAATACGCCACAATCTCATTGCAGTCCTCATACTTGTGGTCCCTGAGGATATCGATATGAAGCTGAAGGTGGCACAATTGCTCTGCTATAGTGTCCATTGAGGCTGGGACTACAAGGTTTCCTAGAGAATTTGATGGAGCAATAGCCTCACCATTATCGGTTTTGCAACTGGCCGAATTGGTAGAAGATGAAGAGTGTGCAGGCTCGGGATGACCAGCCTAAGCTGGTTGACCCCTCCCTCAACAAAAATTACCCCATTGGTGGGGCAAGTTAAAAACCACCAATAGACGATGGAAAAAAAGCGAAAGAAGTCACGAAGGACATTGTATCCCACCTGCAAAACATGCAACCAAATCCAAAACCACAGGGCTACTTCCGTACTACAACATAAAATTCCAAATTTCCATCATAACCCAAAGAGGAGAATGAATCTAATACCTCCCAGACCGGAGCATAAGGCAGGGAAGCATTCATAGAAAAATTCAAGGCATACCACTGGTCATAAGCACAACCCTCATTAGGGGAGAGGAGAGTGAAACTTCATGCACACAAAGGAGTAATGCCAAAGCCATGAATCCAAATTCCCAAAACTAAAAACCATTCATACACCTGAGGAACCTAGAGGAGCCTGCGTAGACGAGGGAGGGTCTAACAATGACCACCAGTACTATAGAATCCTTTGAAGGTGAACCATGATTGTCCAGGTTCTAGGGTCCTAAGGGTAGACCAATAGGTAGTATACAACCCGCGCTTAGAGGCAGACCACAACTTCCTTGCTCCTTAGCCGAGACAAACACCTCAACGGGGACGCCATGACCCAAGACCCAAGCACCGTCAAAATCCTTCCAAACCAAATTCATCTCCCGAATAGCCGAACTGAGACACAGAGGTTGCCTACTGGTGAATTTAAAGATTGGAAGCGGGGAAGGACTCATTGTGTTGCGGCAATGAATGCAAGTGCTAAGTGTCTAGGCTCTATCAATGCTTGCGTGCAGGAGGAGCTGGCCCCGGAGGCCTCACATGAGACAAATGGGTATTGGGAAGAGAACCCCCATTAGGGAATGTTTTATACCTCCCTTAATTTAATAATAACAATAAAATATTTTAATGTAAAGAATATCACATATAAAAAAGACATTTCAATGTCTATATAAAATAACATAATTTTCTATCAACTTTATATACATAGATAAAATAATTGATTGTTTGTGTGTAGTGTTATATATATATATATATATATATATATATAATATATATTAGATATAAATAATTACTTTCTATATAATGGAGGTGTAAAGTCCTTTTTTTTTAAAATATTTTATTTATTATTATTTTAATTAAATATTTGTATCCATTTTATTAGTATATTGAGTACACTTCATAATATTTAAAAGATAACAAAATTATAATTTTTTTTAATGAAATGTATAAAAATATTTTTACTTCTTTTTTTATAAAATTATTTTATAGGAAATAATTATTGATTTAGTTTTAATAAAGTTATCCCCATATTATAGGTTTTCTACCACCTTATTTGCTAATAATAAATATTTTAATATAAATAATGTTAACCATCTAAATATTTAATGTAAACTATATATTATATATAGCAATTTCTATTTATATTACCATTCTACATTTATGGATGATTTACCTATTGAGATTAAATATTATTTATATATCTAAATATCGAAATACAATGTGTTGTAAAGTGGAAATGAAAATGTGTTGTAGAAGTGGAAAATGGTTGAATTCGAAAGATTTTTTATTTTCCTAATAATGAGAATGGAAATTGGAGTTTTATTTTTTAAATTCATTATTAAATCTATCATATTTTTTAATTAGATTAGAGTAAGAAAATCTATATATTTATTGTTTTTCTATATATATTTATTAAAATTAGATTAGAGCTAAGAAAAATCTATACATATTTCTTAAAATTAGATTAGAGCTAAGAAAAATTGTTGTTTATGATAATATATTTTTGCATGTTTATTGTTAATAATATTTGTATTAACATACTCATGAAGTAGGTAAAAGGGGAAGTCAAAGCCAAAGCAATAAGTTGTTTAAAGATAAAAGAAGTGTGTTGAATGGTTATAAAGTATACATTGAATAAGATTCATAAATAATATAAGTTTATTTGGAAAAGTTTAAATATTGATGAAAGTCATGTGTTAGTTTTTGGAAGAGAATATCAGTGAAAACTTGGTTTCGCCCTTTTACAAGTACACATGACCATAAAAAATATTATACAAGTTTATCATTGATGAGAGGTTAGAGGCAAAATTGTTGAGTAAATTTTTGCTTTTGTTTACTATGTATAATTTATGCAATTGGAAAAAACCAATGTACATGACATAGATGGATATTATCCTACAAACTTATCTTTGATCACTTTTGAAAATATGAAATTTCCATATTAATTGATTCAATAATACATGTTAAACTTGAGTAATTAATACAACACAATAAATATACTTGCAACTGTGCAATATAGTTTACCAAATTAAAAATTGAAATTGGTGTGTGAACATTATGATTTGAAAGCTAATAAAAATTATTTCATTTAATACTTATTTTGAATTAAAATATAAAAATATATTTATGGACCAAAAAATATATTTAATATTAATTAATAATAATATTAATTAATTATATTTTAATTAAATTAAGTTATATGGTTCTTTAATTTAAAAATATAGAATTAATATATTAAAGTATAGATTATGTCTTTAGATCAGATAAACCAATGTTTGGTCTCACCAGACGTTAACTATTATCATCATATAATTTTAATTTGTAACTTATGATCGAAAGCAATAAAAAAAAGACACAAAGCAGTGAATTGTGTCTTAGATATGCCGCGGCAAGGAATTAAGTGAAAGAATAAGATCTCTCATCTAAAATCAAATGTCGTGTAATCTTTTTGAGATCCCATGAAGCTGAAAATTGCCCGTGATAAAATTTTAAAAATGATCGAGAGTCTCAATATTTATAGGATCATTAATTATTGAAAAATTGTTAACATATAAGACTAATATGCAAACATATGAAAAGGTAATAATAATTGTGTGGTAACTAAAATAAAAGATAATAATAATGGTGTGCTAACTAAAATAAATTTTATGAAAAGGTGAGATATTAATAATTGTGTGGTAACTAAAACAAAAGATCACAATAATTGTGTGTAACTAATATAAAATTTAAAAATGTTGTGGAATTTTTAATGTGTATATGTTTTTTTAATTAAAGTTTTATATCAAAAAAAACCATAAAATTTAAAAATGTGGTAGAATTTTTAATATATGTGTATGTTTTTTGATTAAGAATTTATATCAATAAATAAATAAAACAGATATGCATGGTTATTTAATATATGGTTGGGTTGTTGAGTGTTAAAAGAACATAAAATTTAAAAATTTTGTGCGGTAACTAAAGTAAAAGATA
>APFE030888446.1:245626-266411 GCA_000404065.3 Pinus taeda | reverse complement strand
ACGGCTATATTTGAACAATAATATTAAATTATGATATTAATTTATTAATATATTAAAAACAAATATTATTCAGTAACGCTATATTAAACGGCTAGGTTGGATCCCAAAAGGTGTGATGGAGAAAATTCGTAGAATCTGCTGTAGATTCCTATGGTCGGGGTCAAAGGAATCTTCGGGCTTGCCCTGGGTAGCTTGGGACAAAGTGGCTAGACCAAAAGAATGGGGTGGTTGGGGAATAAAAAGATCCCCTGATTTCAACATCTCCTTAGTTGCCAAATCTGGATGGCGCCTTATTTCAATGGAAAACCTGTGGACTAGAGTGGTCAAAAGAAAGTACATTGACCTATACCCATAGATGAATGGATTCGGAGTCAAAACAAGAAGGCAAAAAATTCTTCAGCAATCTGGAAGGCTACGGTGGAGGCTTTCTCAGTTATTGAACAAGGCCTGGCCTGGAAAGTGGGAGATGGTAAACAGATCAGGATTGGCAGAGATCCATGGGTTGGCTACAATGATACTTTTTCTTTATCTCCAGGACTTCTTAGACAACTCGACACGAAAGGTATTCTGACATTAAACCAGGTGGAAAGAGTTGGACAGTCTACTATCTGGGGTCAGGCTTGGAAGACTGAGGTGGATTTAGGGTTAAATGCAAGATGGAAAAACAAATGGGAGGGCTTCATCAAAGAGCTTCAAAGATCCAATGTCAGGATTAAAGATGAACCAGACTGTTTGATGTGGGCACAAAGTAAATCCGGGGAGTATTCCCCAAAATATGGATACACCTTCCTCATGGGTAAGAAAGGCTGGGGTCGCCTGGATTGGTGGGCCAAAGATATTTGGAAACTTAAATGTCCTGCCAAGGCGAGGCTCTTTTTTTGGTGCATTATGAAAAAGAAGGTTCCTACTTGGGATGCTCTTCAAGCTAGATTCTTAGCTGGCCCTGGACGATGCCCACTATGCAAATTAAATGAAGAAACTATCTTCCATCTTTTCATTTCTTGTCCTTTCACAAGGAAGATATGGGAGGAGGTCATGCTTCTTCTCAAGACCAACGCACAGTGGGGGCCCGATACATTGGAGGTAACTTGGACGAAATGGTGGCATTCTTATCCGGAGGGGAATATGAGGAATCTGCCCCTTATCTTCGTTTGGGGTGTCTGGCTGTCTAGAAACATGAGTCTCTTCCAAGACAAGGACATTCCTCCATCAGTCACAGCCATTAATATCACTGCCATTTACAATGCATTGCCACCCCCAGAGGATAAAGTACCTAAAACAAATCAAAATTCTAACATGATACAGGAGGGCATCCCTGTTGGGTATTTTGATGGGGCTTCTCAAAACAACAAGGTTGGTGCAGGCATTTGTATTTTCATCAACCCGGAACATTCATTAAAAGCTTCTGTTGGGTTGGGTTCCGGCACAAACAACTTTGCAGAGCTCTCGGCCTTGCGCTTTCTTCTTTGTTGGCTTCATCACAGAAATATAAACACTATTCAGATATTCGGAGACTCACTAAACGTTATTAACTGGATCAACGGGAAAGCTTCTTGTCAAAATCAGATTCTGAAGACTATTGTTGATGAAATCATATCACTAAAGACTTTCTTTCATAGGTTTTTACTTTGTCATATTTACAGGGACAGGAATGAGGAGGCGGACCAGTTATCTAAGGCAGGTCTACAACAGGCTTTGGGCTGCTGGACAGTAGAAGAAAACATATAGGGGCAGATTTATAGATCAGACCTGCCTCCATACTCACAGCCTTTTTGAGATCCAGTTTTCATTACCATTTTTGACAGTTGTATCGCGGCTTTAAAACTATGTTTATATTTTTCTCTGTATATATTTCTTTTTACCACTAGTTTCTATTCTGTTCCCAGAAACTATCAGACTTTTATATACTAATCAGCAAATAACTTATGTATTTCGGCAAATTTTTTGTATATGAGGGGTTGTTTTCCTTCAACGAAGGAGACCCCAGCAAATGCTACTTCTTGCTCTGCCCTGCGTGGCGTCAATACCTCCGTCAGGGAGGCAGAATCATATGGATTCATCTAGAAGCAGAAAAGCTCCAGTTTTTTTGTTGAGCTGTTACTTTTTTTCTTGTGCCAACAGTGTGGCTGTAATGTTTGGGAACTCCCCTTTTTTATCTCAATATAAAGGTTGTGGACTTTTTTCAGCGAAAAAAAAAAAATAAAAATAACGGCTAGGTTTTGAAAAAAATATTTAAATAATGATATTATTTCATTAATTTATTAAAAAATATTAATAAGTAACGACTATATTAAACGATTAGTTTTTGAAAAATAATATTTAAATTATGACATTAGTTTATTAATTTCTTAAAAACAAATATTAATAAGTAACCGCTATATTAAACAACTATTTTTTGAAAAATAATATTTAAATTAATTTATTAAAAAAAAAATCAAAGTCAAACTCTAAAGAGAGAGGGAAGTAAAAAATTATAAAAACTGATCAAGACCCTAATCGAGACAAGATCATTTGATAAATAAAATAATTAATGGAAATAAATAAACGAAATTAAAAATAATTAATGGAAAAATAAATAAGATAAAACAAATATATACCGAAGTCAAAACATATATATTATACAGGAAAAAATTGTTATTCACTTCAATCAGGTTCATCTGATACATATTACCTATTGCCTGATCTAATTGTTGATTAGGGCTTTTTAAAGGTAATTATTGATCATTATTGACAATGTACCGAAAATTTCATTTTCACTTATTAGCTATAGGGTGAGAGCATGTAAATGTGGAATATATACATGTCATAATAAAGATATGCTTAGCATTGACATTGGATCATAGGTAAGGACTTACTTTGTTTGCTTTAGAAGTTTATTTTTTTCTTGAAAAGTTTTAAGAGAATTGCATCTAGATCAATAGTTTTGACGAATTAAAATTTTAGGGGTTTAATGTTGTAACAAATATTTTGAAATTCTGATTTATTGTGGGTGTACAAAGGAGATCCTAACATAATTGTTTTTCATCTTCAACCTTCTTAGTGTCACAAGGATGATAAATTCTTTTGACCCATGATATTTGGGAATTGTCGAATGCATTAGGAAGCTCATAAGTGTTTTTTTTTATTGTTTTGATAGTGTTGATTTTTTTTCTTTACATTACTCAAGATGTATAGATATTTTTCATCTCCTAGATTATAATTGACCACCTCCTTATAATATTTTAATTTAATTTAATATTTTTTATTTTTTATTTATATTATATGTACGATATATATATCTATTATATTATATATATCTATATTATATAATATATATATAGTATATATATATATATATATATATATATATATATATATATATATATATATATAACTTATTCTAATTTTTAAAATTATACTAAATTCAAATTAGTTTCAAAAAGATAGTGTAGAGATGGATTTGTTAGCCAATTTTAATATTTATTTATTTTTCTATATTGTCTATGACTTGTAGGACTAGGTTATGGTCTAGGAAACTATGACCTAGGGGCATTTAAGCCATGTCTGTTGACATGGCATCCTTTCGAATTATGGGGGAAAAAATAGAAAGGTCAAATTCTGAGTGACATAACTTTTACATACAAATTTTGATTCAGGTGATTCTTACATTGTTGGAAAGGACTATGTGTGTAGAATAGGAAAAAAAGGTGTTGCACTAGAGAAACAAAGATTTACCCCTAAAATGTCCATTTCATGCCTCAAAATGCTTTTGAAAAGTTTCAAACCCCAATCAGTATTCCACCAGTAAAAATGGTCATATGAGTTGTTTCCCCCACTTTTTCCACTATAAAAGAGTTGAAAGTGATGAAAAACAATATGATGATCTAATCTAGATGAATGTATCTCTTACGAGTATGTGTAGTTGGTAATTTCACTTCCAATATATTTTTATGTTAAATAATAACCATGATTTTGATCATAAATACATCAATGTCTTCAATATAGAGAAACAATGTTCATAACTCTTACTTTTTTTTTGTAAGTCAATATTCTATGAATTTTGGAGAAAGGAGTACATAGAGATGCTATCAAAACAGGTGGTCTCACCCCGACCGGGTTTTTTGACCAAAAAGCTCACCATATGACAAAAAAACAAATGGGTCTCTAAAGGAAGAAGCAAGAATTGATTAGGCCATAGGCACTAGAACACAACTAAAACAAAAAATACTCTAGAAATCATCCTAGTCACCAGAAGTAATGGATGCAAGGTTGTCTTGGGAAGTTCCAGGAGGCGGTGGAGGGTGGAAGTCGCATTGGACATGCCCTTTGAAGTGCGCCATCTAGGTCTCCAGATTTTCAACTTCTCTAAGAGAAGATTCTGACCTGTCCACACCACAACTACACGCTCCCTACATTGACTATGGAAGTAGTGAAGCCGCTCCAAGGTTGTCATCTGTAGTTTATTTTCTTCTCTCCTGAGGCATTCAACAACATCCATTTGATTCATTAGATTAATAGTGAGGTCTCGACAGCTTTCCCCACAACACTGGTGGTGGACTTGCCCTTCTTGAGATTTAGACACTCATGGGCCACTTTTCATTCCATCGCGACGTCCACCACCTCAGCTCCTCTGTCTGTGACTCTTCTCCACGTCCCCTTGACTCATCCCTTATTTGCCACCTCTCCTAATGCCTCTGCCTCGGCAGACCCCCAACCGTCCTCCACCTCTAGCACCTTGTGACCCGCCGACACCTCGCCATGAGCTCCCAGTCACTTTTCCACCACGGTGAGGCGGAACGAGAACTAATGCTTGGGCTGATGATTCCTTAGTAGCAAGAGGACCACAAGAGGAAGCCTTCCACAACGGGGTCTTCATGGCAGCCAATCTAGATGGGGAATTTCACAGAGCTTCCAACTCAAAATTGAAACCCACCAACCCGTACTCGCACCAAACAAAGATTACCTAGAACACAATCCACCAAATGTCACTGTCTTTCGAGCCTTCTCAAGGAAAATGGCGTCCTCCAAAGTTAAGTGGATTATTACCAAATTGGAACAAAAAATTGAAGAGCTTCCACCTGCAAAATTTGACAAACCAAACTCGGTAGTAGACCCTCTTGGTTTTCCACTATGGATGAACAAGGACACAACGACGGTGGGTCGATTGCTGTTGTGCAAAGAACGAAGGTTGGTCCAACAACCGCCACCACCCTATCTGTCATGCTCGCAACGACGGTGGTAGTCTTTCAAACGTGCCGGCGAGGTGCGGCACCACCAAACACTTTCTTTTTAACAATACTCGTGCACGTGGACTACGCCTATCTACTTACTCCTACTTAGTTTGTGATTCTCAACCAAGTATAATTAGTTATCCTTTATAGCAATGAACACCCATACTTTATTCATTATCAACAACAATTATAAATGACAACACAATTGCACAATATAAAGGGGAGGGGCAACTCCCTGAACAATGAGTCTGCCCAACAATATATTAAGAATATCAGTTTACAATACACAAGTATGTCTTGGCAAGACCAAGTCCCATACTTAGCCAATTTTACAATCAATACAATCTTCGTGCACCCTTGCACAATGGGCGCGCGCTCACTCGAGCCACCAAGACACCCTCGCCAAGTCTAGGCACAACCAACACCTCCGCACGATCACCCCAGGCATGTCTTACCCAACGCCTTCACCTCTCACCAAGAGCATTTCCACCAAGTGCGTTATCCCAAGGAGAGCGCATGAGCTATGCGCCTTAGCCTCTCCTCAAATCTGCGGACAAGAACCTCTTGTCCTAGAGCGAAGTGCGTATGATCAATGAGTGAGTTGAATTGAATGAGTTGAACGCTCCAAGCGCCAACATATATACACATCGTTGAGTGTGGGTGGGCTGCCTAGCCAACCGCCCACACACCCCATACACGCATCTGTTCGGGCACTTTGCAAAGTCGGCCTCACCGCCATTGTTGGTCGGCCAACCCCCATGGTAAACGCTCCACACATGGGTATCCATCGCTCCACACTTAGTCGTTCACCAAGTGTTCGTATATCGTCACATATCGTCGCAAGGTTCCTTCGTCGTTCCATCGCATAACCGGTCAGTCGCTCCGTCGTTCGGTCATGCACGACCTCAGTCGCATCGCACAACACCATGCCCGTGTGCGCGCGCCCGGTCGCCCGACGCCCAACCATCGCACATTTCCGAAGGTCTTACATCCTCCTCCACCTGAAGTCGTTGTCGTCCTCGACAACATACCATCCTCCAAGATCAACAATATCCATGATGTCAACTCCTCCACATACGTGAAACATCCCTGCAACATATGTAGAACTCCATCTCCACCATATCTCACCTCAGTAACCAACTGTCACCAAGATAACCATATACCAATGTACACATCCCATCGGTATGTCATATATCAGATATCCATGATCATCGACCACCCTGTCGCAATCTCCCCATGCTGCTCTCCACCATGGAAGGCTCGTCCCTCCATCCAAGCTACATGTCCACTACAACAATGTGTCAACCCCATCATGTCATCATCACCATGTGCACAACTGCCATGATCCTCCAACAAGTGTTAACACATCTCTACCATGTGCCAACATCTCATCCTATGTGAATCTCTCCTCGTCCATGTGAACTGCTCTCCTCGACTGCCCGATGTCAACATCTCTCCGTGCACTTCCAGACCCCATGTTTGAACTAATTGGGTAGCTAATCCAACTGTCACGCTCAAGCCATGAGAGTGAACATCCTTATGCCTCCACCAGTCTATCTCAGATTCCTGCCACATCCTGAACTCATCAAGAATAAACCATGTCCAGGTCCATGAAGTAGCCCTCCTCTCATCTGTAACATGTCATGATGCTTGATGCCAAGCCATCCCTGCACCATCATACCTGCTCAATCTGCTTAAGGACTCACTGCCATGAGCAGCTAACAATGAGCCCCATCTTCTTGTCCATCTAAGAAGATGTGGAGGGGTTAGAGCCTGAAGGCTCACCCTCACTAATCATCTCAATCCATCTATCTGGATCCTTAATCTCCATCCTTTGTAGATAAGTGACTCGGTCCTCCTCTTGAACATACGGCCTCACATATGCCTCCTCCTCATCGTCATCATCCTCAACCACTTCTAGCCTTCTTGAAAAATCCAAGATACTATCTGAAAGTGTCTTGATGACCAATGACTGCTTGGTAAGATTTGTCTCAAGCATGGACAAGCGCTTACTCATGTCACCCAATCTCTTCTCATCCTCCATTTGCATCACTGCCAACTTACAATCAGGCCTTGTTACTCCAATGCTATGCACACCAATGGGTACATCTTCCCTTCCATCGTAAATGTACAGCTTCTTCAAATGTGGAACAATCATAGCATCAAATTGTTTCATGAATTCCATCCCCAGCACAACCTCATAGTCATCTATCCACACTATAGTGAAGTCCACCTTCCCTGTCCATTCACCAAGTGTTGTGTCCACCTTTTCAGCTACACTAAGAACTTCATCTGGAGGAGAATTCACTGTCTTCATATGTGCCTTGATAGGTACAAATCTCAGCCCAATCCTTCTCACAGTATCTTCTCCCATGAAGTTGTGAGAAGCCCCACTATCCACCATAGTGAGTACATCAACACCTCCAACCTTCATCCGAACATACTCCAGCTTATTTCTCTCAGGATCCTTCTGAGAGATCACCTCTGTAGCAGCAACAACACCGAGTATTTGCATCATCCCCACAGAAGCACTTTCCTCCTTCGCATTAGATTGTGCAATCGCAGCCACTTTCGGTTTAGAAGGACAATTCTTCACCATATGTGGTCCAGCACATATCCAACACTTCAAGACCTTCTTCATCTTTGAACTGTCATCTGATTTCGAAGCATCATATTTTTTCTTCTCTTTCGGCTTGTCGGACTTCTTCTTCCTATCATTAGAAGTCTAATCATAATGCTCCACCAACCTGCCCACAGCAGCAAAAGCCTCTTCAAGTGTTCTAATCCTTTGTCTCTTCACTTCATTGCGTGCCCAAGGCTTCAACCCAATAATGAAATTGAACACCTTGTCCCTCTCCGCCATGTCAGGAAGTTCTAAGACCGCACTTGCAAACTCCTGTTGATATGTCTGAAGGTTCCCTGTCTGCTTTATGAATTTAATATTCATCCTTGCTTCCCATGTTTCATCTTGAGGACTGAAATGGGCCTGCAAAGCTCCTTTCATCTCATCCCACGAAGTGATGTCACTAGCACTGCCACTGGCAATCTAGTCCATCCTTCTTCGCCACTACATCTTAGCATCCTTTGTTAGAAACTGAGCAGCTACGTTGAACTTTGTCTCATCATCAGATAGACCCAACCATTCCAAGTATTGCTCCATGTCCCATAGAAAGTTGCCAAGAGTCTTTGGACTCCTTGTACCATCAAACGATTCTGGTTCCTTGACTTTCACATGAGGCACTCCTCCACTTGAGCCATGCCTCACGGCCTTCTTCAAGACCGCGATCTCATCTCCGGCTTCATCAAGAGATTTCTTCAAGTACACGATCTCTGCAAGACCTTGGTCCCTTGCTTCTTCAACCTCCTTGACCCTTACTTCAAGTTGTGTACACATAAGATCAGTGTACTCGTGTTGAGTTCGGAGTTCATCAAGCTCATCCTTCATCTTCAAAGTTGCTTCTTGCTCTTTCACGACCAAGTCAATCTTCTTATTCTGGTAAGCTTCCAAGTCCTCTATATTCTCCAACACTTTCTCAATAAACCCAAGGGTAGTGTCCTTGGCATCACGACTAGACCCAATCTGAGATTCATCCATTTCCAATAGCCTTTTCCTTCTTTGCAACCTAGTCTTGACCATACAACAGCTTCACCTGCAACCCAAGTCCTTGATGCAACACTTATCAGGAAGTGTTTCACCAACCTCTTTCCCCTGCAAGCACCTGTCACCATAGTCACTTCTTCACAAGCTTCACCAGGCTCAACCCATCTCCAACCGAGCTCTGATACCAACTGTCACGCCCGCAATGGCGGCGGTAGTCTTTCAACCGTGCCGGCGAGGTGCGGCACCACCGAACACTTTATTTTTAACAATACTCGTGCACATGGACTACGCATATCCACTTACTCCTACTTAGTTTGTGATTCTCAACCAAGTATAATTAGTTATCGTTTATACCAATGAACACCCATACTTTATTCATTATCAACAACAATTATAAATGACAACACAATTGCACAGTATAAAGGGGAGGGCCAACTCCCTGAACAATGAGTCCGCCCAACAATATATTAAGAATATCAGTTTACAATACACAAGTATGTCTTGGCAAAACCAAGTCCCATATTTAGCCAATTTTACAATCAATACAATCTTCGTGCACCCTTGCACGATGGGTGGGCGCTCACCCGAGCCACCAAGACACCCTAGCCAAGTATAGGCACAACTAACACCTCCGCACGATCACCCTGGGCATGTCTTGCCCAACGCCTTCACCTCTCACCAAGAGCATTTCCACCAAGTGTGTTATCCCAAGGAGAGCGCATGAGCTATGCGCCTTAGCCTCTCCTCAAATATGCACACAAGAACCTCTTGTCCTAGAGCAAAGTGCGTATGATCAATGAGTGAGTTGAATTGAATGAGTTGAACGCTCCAAGCTTCAACATATATACACATCGTTGAGTGTGGGTGGGCTGCCCAGCCGACCGCCCACACACCCCATACACACATCCGTTCGGGCGCTTTGCAAAGTCGGCCTCACCGCCATCGTTGGTTGGCCAACCCCCATTGCAAATGCTCCACACATGGGTATAACCATCGCTCCACACTTAGTCGTTCACCAAGTGTTCACATATCGTCGCATATCGTTGCAAGGTTCCTCCGTCGTTCCATCACAAAACCAGTCAGCCGCTCCATCGTTCTGTCGTGCGCGACCTCCGTCGCATCGCAGAACACCGCGCCCGTGTGCGCGCGCCCAGTCACCCATCACCCAACCGTCGCACATCTCCGAAGGCCTTACACTATCCCACTGCTGCCAATTAACCACTGGAGCCAAAGCATGGATTCTCCATACCCAAATACGCCGAACACACCAGAGAACACAACTCCGCAAACAATGGTAGCCTTCGTCTTCACTATGCCTCGCACCCTCCTCAACACATAACCACAACTCTCTTCCCACAAAGACCAGATTTACCATCTCGCCATGCCTTTCCGACCACGACCCCGCCACCTTCCTCAAGACGCGAATGCAAACACACATGCAAATACCCGGGATCGCCATGGCTCCCTCGTATTTCATGCCACCACTCTCGACATCATTCTAAAAACGCTCATCGCAAATTTAACCACCCTCTCCATTGTACCACTCCCCACGCTGAAACCATAACTCATACTTATAACTATAATTTATTTATATTGTATTTTATTTCGTGTATTTTAATGTATTTTCTTTGATTACATTACTTCAAATGAATACATACTACACTCTCTAATGAAGTTTTTTCCCCTTTTTTTTTTCAAATTTTAATTGCACAATCTGTCCTATTTTTCAAATTTTATTTGCACATTTTAAAATGATGTTTCATATTTTCTTGTTTGCACTATTCTACAATTATGAACCCACCAAAATACACCGCGTCAAATCTCCATGGGAGCTCAGCCACGGACTTTCCAGTCCCCGCGCGCCAGACGGTGGAGCCATTCAACAGATTCCATGGCGTCTTCGCATGCTGCAGGAAGAAGGTGTTCGGGCGTTAGCCTGTAATTTACTGAAACGCACATCACCCTGCACTGCTTCACAAGCCCAGAGAGAAATACGTTAAAACATCTCCAATCTGCACTTCCTACACGAAACCCTCCACCATGGAAATGAAGCAGAACGGGATATTTCTCCACTTGGCTCCAATATTCTGGTGATGTTTCAGGCAAATAAATGCGAGCCCAGATGCCCTTATGAGTATTGATCTCCAAATCTCTGGTTGCCACTCCATCCACAAATGCCTGAGAAGCAATGACTGGTGTATTCCAAATGTTTAGGCGACGCTCGATTGTGCCATCGTTGTAGATCCTAATTACACCAGGAATTTCATGTATGATTTGCTTACTCATTTTTATAATCTATAGTCCAGTTACCTGCCCTTGGTGAAGCTATTGAATGGCTCTTCTGATATTTGTAGTCTGCAGAAATGTCAATTCGACATTTGGGTTCAATTTCTCATTCCCATGTTTAATCCGTGAGTGATATCATGAATCATAAGCGATTCAACCTAAGTGACAAGAGCTTTGGTATTGACTTGGTCATTTGACACGAAAAATCTAAAATATATGTTGAATACTATCTTGCAAACAAAACAAATTACCTCTCATTTTCTGAAGATTTTTATATATTAAAAAAACAAGGGTTATATATTATATTTTTTAAAATTTATTTAATCTGCTGGGAGCTGTCTCTGAGAATTATAGATATCGGTTTCTCTGATTGGTTGATGGTCACATTAACAAATTTTGAATTAATATGAATGAAAAAATCTTGGAAAGTTGGTTATAGAGAAATAAAATAATTGAATATAAACTAATTTAGTTTATAATTGTGTTTTAATACAAGGAAGATGGGCGATTTCTTTACTCCTTTAAATTTGAAATTTTGATATTATAGTCTAATGCGAAAAAAATTGTAATTCATATTGGGTATAATTCATATGTGAGTTTTAAATTTGAAATTTTAATTTTCAATTACTTTGTGTTTTATATAAAGTTGATATCAAATGAAAATAGAAATTTAAGTATTTTTTTAATATAAAATTTATACCAGATTGAAGTATAAATTTAAGTATTTTATTCGTGGTCAACATTGAATTTTTTTTTTTAATTATTGTTATTTTTTAATTTGGTAATGTAATTTGTTAAATATGTCTAAACATACAAACCACCATGCAATATGTAATCGACTAAATAAAAAAAATACATAATAATAATCATAATAATAATAATATTTATTTTTAAGGTCACGGCCAAGCTAGACACCAAATTTGTGTATGAGACTCCCTTGTTTGTGGGACAAGGGACCCACCTCTGCGCAATGATTTGATTGCTAAGTCTATGAAAGCATACATACTCTACCCCCTATGATTTTGAACCTGTGACCTCTTAAGAGGAAACACATGCACTTAACTATTAAGCTCACTCAAACGGTATACATAGAATTAACTAAAATCAAAATTAACTATGTGATTGGCTAACGTCAACATGATGTCATTTCGGAAGCATACTGTGGACAGTCGGGGCCTTGTAAGAATTTCCAATCACAGTTCAAAGGGAGTCAGGCTCCCGGGGACTAGGGGACCAGAGCACCATGGCATTCGAGTTCTAGCTAAGTAGTTAGGAAGTACTCGCAACACCATTTTTGGCATAGAGGCACTACCAAGAGGCAGTGGTCCTTCCCCGACTTTCCGTATATAAATGACTAAGTAACAACCACCTACGGGAAAAATCCCCATCCATCTTACAACAACCTCACTCAGGAGAAGCTTTGATGAATAAACAAGCCAGACAGTTAAGCCGACGCTTGCCCTGTGGAAAGTCAGAGTCAGTAATGTGGACAACACAAATCGATGGTTTTGATGAATTCCGTAGGGTTGAGCCTTTCCTCGCAAATCGCCAAGGCAGCCTGTTGGACGAGGTAAAATGGGCTCGTCATTCATCAAACCAACGCGGTGACCACGTCAACGACCGAGACCACTATTAAGAGAGTCAACAATGAAGATTTCTTTGATTCAAAATCATGACATATCTCTAACATTTTGGCAATTTTGTAAATATTTTATTTGCAAGAAGGAATCAAGCTCGTTATGTAATAATTAGGACAACTAGGCCATTAACATGGCCGCCCAACTGATTAGTTTAGACAGCTATTGCATTTCAATATATTTTTGTAACTGTATTGTTGATACTCTTCATATAAAAGGGAAGAAAGACTCATTTTTAAAGGTTTGATTTTCTATTTTCAAGGGAATAATATTTTGCAAGGTTTGCAAGTTATGAGGCTTTATGACATGTATGTTGTTCTAGAAGATTAATGAATAAGTTTTTTGATGATTCCAAGCACTAATATGTGGAGTATGTGTTTTTGTCTTTGTTTATCATTTTCATATGTGTTTCTTTCCTCTTATAAATCGTGTAATTGTAGCTATTGGCATTTAGTCTTGTATGTTAGATTTATTTATGTCATGCTATGGAAAATTGTACTTGTAATATGTGCAATTGAAGGCCTTAAAATTTCTAATTTGTTCCACTTGTGTTTTCATAATTTTACTAGAATTTGGTGTATAGGATTCTATCGCTAGCCCTCTGCACTAGATTTCTCTCCTGTATTCCTTCTTTCAACTATACTACAAGAGCTAGAGAAACTTTGCTATCTGTGTGTAAGAAACCATGGCTTAACTTTAATTCTTTGGAACAAAACGCGATTAATGTGTGAAATTTGATTTGCCTTTGAGTAAGATAATTGAGATAGATCTAAATCATTTTATATTTAACTCTTGAGAAACAATGTTTCATCTTCAAGGGACTATAAGATGTACTAGGCAATGACCCTTCTCCTCAACCTGGGGGTTGTATCTAGGAGCGAAAACATATTTGCATCGTTTCCCAACAAAAAATTAGAATATATTTCCCTTGGTATGATTTATGAACATTAGTTTTGTATGTGGAGCAAAGGAAGTGTGGGTTGAGATTTCTCACTTATAAAAGTCCTTAAACTATAACCATGTCTTTTAGAAGGTGTCATACTTACTCTGATACATCTCAACAGAAAATTTCTCGTGCTTTGACCTAGAAAGAGTTGTCTCGAGGAGAATTTGGAGAGAAAGAACCGCAAGAACTCCATATCCTATTAATTTTTCTCGAGAGGTCTTGACTTCTAGCTCTCAGAGAGCTGAGATAAAATATCTTGAAGCCTCATCTAGAGTTTTATAAATTTTAGAAGAGAATTTTTCCCCACGTGGATTTTAGTTTTTGGAACGTAAGTCTGAAGAAATTTCTATCAGTTCTGATCCTTTTACATATCATACCTTCAGAGAGGTTGAAGAAGTCAAAGATATTCTCATTACTAGTCCATCTCAAGCCCCCACAACTATTTCGTACCAAATCTTACCAAGTGTTTTTCACCCAAGCTGTCATCCAGGCCTTGCAACAAATCGAGGGAAAACTTTAAAGATGGAGGTTTATCTTAGAGTTTAGAAATCTTGGTGAATCTTACTAGTCCCTAATATGCAAATTGTAAATTTTCTGTTGATATCTTTGTAAAAATATTTAGATTTCCAATGATTTGGTATTAGTCGATATAATATTTTTGTGATTTTTAAGGTAAAATAATGGTGTACTATAAATTTTGGGCGAATCATTTTAGAAAAAAATGGAAATTGGTGAATCAATTTTTTTTTAAAGCATGGAACATTAGCCTACCTGTGAATATGAACCCCTAAAATTTTCCCTAAGAAAACATTTTCCAACCTCCTCTACAAAATATGGTCGTTCCAGGATTTTTACTCAACAAATATGCTCCTCTAAATCTACATCAATCTGTGAATGCAATGCCACAAGACTATCTCAAGCTCCTGCCTAGATTCACTCAGGAAGATGATGTCACCACATAAAAACATATTGAGATATTCTTTGCATTCGACGAAAACTTGAATGTAAAACATTTGGATGTAGTCCTGAGGCTGTTTGTCCAATCCTTAGATGGGGAGAGCGGAAAATGGTTCAATACCTTGCCAAACAACTCAATCAACACTTGGTAGGAGGTGGATAACACCTTTATGCATAAATGGGAGGAGGAGAAAGATCATGACTATTTCTTGACTGAATTTAGTGCAATAAAGAAAAGGCACATTGAAGACATCACAAAATCTATAAAAATATTTAATAAATTGTATAACAACTTTCCTGTTGAGATTAAACCTCCATAGTGAGTAGCTAAGGTGGTGTTTGTTGGAGCCTTTGAGTCATATTTTGCTTTTACCCTCAGGGACAGGAAATCTCTCATAGTAGATGAGATCCAGACTGATGTTTTGGAAATTGAAGCAAATTTTACATTTGCGATTAAGTTGAAAGGTAAGGGAGAAGATAGTGATAGGAAAAGAGGAAAAGAGGAAGCCAACTCCTTTGTCCAAGCAAACAATGCTCAAGAGAAGAAATTGGATGACATGAATAAGTTGATTAGAAACATTTCAAACAACCTGGTGATGCTAGAGTTGGAAAACAAAAATCCTCCTCTATAGATGCAACAAGGCCCTAATAGAAAATTCAATCCCCAATATAGGATACATCCTTTGCAACTATTTCAAAGAGAAAGAAAATACTAGCAAGACCAAATACAACCTCCTCTGTACTTAGAGGATGATCTTGAGGACAGTATTAAAGATTCTATTGAGGTTTAGGAAAGTCAATACTTTACTCTCTTAGAAGAAGAAAATGAAATAGAAGCACAAGGAGGAGAGGAGGATAATCAAAATGTCCCTTTGGATGAAGAAGAGATATATGCTTACTATAAGAATTTTACCAATTTCATGCAAGCTCAATTGCATAGGTAATATGATTTGAGATCGAGAGAAAGATCCCGAAGACAAGAATAAAATGAATAAACTATCCAACCTACCCCTCCAAAACAAACTAATAAAAGGAAAAACCCTAGGACCAACCTTGACCTACCAACCAGAGGAGAAACCTCCCACCCAATCAATTCTAAATCTGAATCTATAAATGTAGATAAAATACCAATGAAAACAAAGCAAATACATCAAGAAAACAAAGAGCCAATCAAGCTAGTGAAGGTGGATAGGAATCCCTCTATTTTCAATCTACAAAAAGAGTTAGAGAAGGTAAAGATATTTGTTCCCTTGACTAAATTTCTTAAACAACCTGTTTATAAAGAAAAAGGTCTCTCAGTTGATGGATGTGTCTCATATTGCCTCATCACAAGATAATTTAAATTTGCAGGAAGAAAGGAATGTAGTCATGTTTGGCCCACATGTGGAGGAGAAAGACCCATCCACACTTCAATTCTATGTTACATTAGTGATTCATGATTTATTGTTGCACAATTGCATGGTTGATTCATGGGATTCTCATAATATTATGCTCTTGACTATCATGGAACAACTAGGCCTGCAAATAAAAAAACCATATAAGGACTTGTATTCCTTTAATTCCAAAAGAGTAAAATGCCTTGCGATGATCAAGGATTTAATAGTCAATCTAGTTCAAATTCCTGTGAAGAGAGTGGTAATGGATATTATGGTTGCAAACATTCCTGCAATATTTGGTATGCTACTCTCTAGATCCTAGGGGATGAAGCCTCGAGGATTCAAGAAACTATACCTTACATATGCTACTATTCCAATATTTGGTGGTAAAGAGTGCAGGTTGTAAAAAGAATCCAGGTTTGCAAAAACTAACACTAGAGCAGATAATTCAAAAATATTCTAGTATATGGGAAAGAAAAATACCTTTCATGCTTTCTTCCATAAATGGTTGATCATGTGATTGAGGACACCCAAGTGGAGATTCCCTCATAGCCCAATTAGGAGCAAATGAAAGTTGGTTGTGTGTGGAAGTTATACTTTGAGGGGGCCTACTCCAAGAAAGGAAGTAGAGCATGAGTATTGCTCAGATCCCGTGAAGGTAACCTCATTTTTCTTTTATATAAGTTGGAGTTTGATACTACAAATAACATTGTTGAATATGAACCATTGGTGTTGGGCCTACAAGATGTTAGAGATTTAAAAACTGAATGTTTAACCATTTTTGGATATTATGATTTGATTGTGAAACATATTAAGAGTTAATGCCAAACCAAGCATCCCGGGATGAAATCATTATAATCATTTTTCCTGACAGACCTTGAATGTCACCACAACACCTATACTTTTGGTGACATCACCTTAGGTGACATTCAATTTTGTGGTGATGGATGCTAAGTTCTGTCACTATTGCTCATATGAAATGGTGACAACCACTATTTGTTATTATAAATAATTATTTGTGATAAACCACGAATGTCACCACAAAACCTATATTTTTGGTGACACCACATTTGGTGATGTTTTGTTTTTGGTGACAGAGGCTCTTTTTATCGGCACTGATGAGCTTATGGTGACATTTTTTCACCCTTATCAATGTCATTTTTTCTTGTAGTGCCATAGTCTCTAGGTTCAATCTTTCATATGTATAATTACAATTGAGCTCCCATAGGGTGAGGAACTTGGTAAAATGTTCCCTTTTTGCAATAATTCCTGGATCTCCCACTTGATTTCTTAATTTTATATAATGGAGTGGTGGTATATCATCCCATTGGGTAGATGTGCTCTAGGAGTCACATCGATCAAATTCTTGAGTTAACAGTGTGGAGGTACCCATGTGGGTGAGGAGAATATGTCCGTGTATTCTTCCACTACCTTATCCACCTAATTTTTTTGTGTGGGGGAACCCTTCCTAGGGGCGATGGATGTGGTCACTATCTTCCCCTTGCTTTGGGAGTGAATTGGAAAGAAACAAATTTCTTGGTCTTGGAGATGATCTTACTACATCCTTAGCAGAGATCAAAGAGATGGTGGTAGGGGATACCTCTGGTATCCTGCATAAATTATTTCCCAAAGTAATAATAAAAGTGTGAGGCTTGGACTCATACACATGATGATTCTTCCACAAGTATGGTTGGCCTAATAACACATCACAAACTTCAAGAGGACCAACATCACATAATACCTCATTCGTGAAGGGCTTGATGCTGTAGTGAAGGCGACACTACTTACTAACACAAAGATCTCATCATTGGTGAAGCCACCCAATGGTGTACAATTGTGGGTACAGTGTGGTTAGTAGGCCCAACCGCTTCACAACCTCCATTGAAATGAGGTTATTTTGGCTCCTGTTATTGATAATGAAATGTATCGGGGAAACCTCCACCCACATATGTGAGTGGAAGAGACACTTTCCCTCTTCTGCATCTTCAGGTTCAATCTTTTGGACCTTGGTGGTGGCAACAGTGGCATTGGGTTCTCCATCAATAATTTGATTCCCCTTGTCATTCCCCTTGTTGGATTATGGCTCAGAATTAGAAGATACATCAGATTCTAAAGCTTCCAGCTCAACGACCAATGATTGCTTGACACGACACTCATTTGTGTTGTGAGTGGGGCTCTTGTGGAACTCACACCACTTTGTGCGTCCTTCATCATCTTCCTGGTGCCACTATTTTCTTGCGGATTTGATGGGTTGTGTTTGGTCACTCCATGTTGGCTTTGTCCTTTGTTCTCCGATTTGAGGGTGCTCTATTAGGCCCCTATAATACTAGTGATTCCCCATTACTATTGTCATTTTATCCCTTATTTTTATTATTGTTCCCCTATTGTCCCCATATTGTTATTAGTATGTCCCATAGAAATCCACTATTGTTATTTTTGTGCCCTTATGTTATTACTGTTATGTCTGCTTGATTATATTGTGACCCCTTAGACTCCTATATATAGAAGGGAGGTTTAGTCATTTGTATCATCCAAGAATTATTCATTTGTGTAATGTAAAGGAGGTTTACCCCTCGAAGAGGCTGAATTCTAAGGCGTTGATCTATCTTTTCTATCTTTCTGTGAGCTAGTTTCCTAACATTTGGTATCAGAGCTTTGGATTCTAGGGTTTCGCTGCTCCAAACAGGTCATCATGGAATTTTCGCTATAACGTTTTTCTGTGACATTTTAGAAACTAAACAAAAATCCCATTTGAGCCAAAATCGTTTTGAACTTTGGGTCCAAATTTTAGAGATTGTATTGCTATATTTTTGGAGATATGATCTAAGGAAGTTAGGGTTTTTTCAGACTCCCGAATTACATTCCAAATAGGTGACCTGGGGAAAATTGTCATAACTTTTGTTTTGAGCATTAGATTGAAATTTCATTAGAGGATTAAGAAAGAGAACATCGTGTAGTTTTCTGTGTATCAGTTTCAGGTGCTAAGGTCAAAACAGTGACGCGTGACATGTCGTACAATTTTGCTCTACTGAACTAGGTTATAATCAGGTCACCGTGGGAGATTTGGCATAACTCTTCCTTGGAGAATCCAATATTGATCAAAATTGCGGGGTTACAAAGAGGAGTAAAGGGCTACAACAGGAAAATATTTCAGATATTTGAGATCCACAGTTATGGAGATACAACAAATTCAATATCGAGCTCTTACAATGTGAAAAAAGGTGTGTATTTTTTTTTAAATTTTGCATAAGATTGGTTTGAATAATTAGTTTGAAGGAATTCAAAGGGAATAGTGAAGAATTATTAGCATTAATTAATGCCCCGAAGAAAGAAAATGGAAACACCTAGTAAGAAACCTAAAAGCTCTAGCATGACTCGTGAAGAAGAGGAAGAAATGCAACATGATATATCAAAATTACAAGACCAAGTACAACCACTTTCACTGTCACTAAAGGTAAATGAAGCAAATATGAATGGCATGGAAGCTAATATGAATGGCATGCAAGTTAAGATGGAAGCTAAGATGGATGGCGTGGAAGCTAATATGGATGGCATGGAAGCTAAGATGAATGGTATGGATGCTAAGATGAATGACATGGACGATAACATGGAAGAATTGAAGATAAATTTGAATAAGTTGCTACAAGAAATGGTCACTAATGGTGAAAGGGTAGTAAAGAAAACTCATGATGAGAACAAAAGAAATGTTAATCATGATTTCATAGGCTCTAATGTTGGATTGAAGACCCACCATGTTCCAAAAATCAATATGAGGAAGTTTGATGGCAAGGATCCCAAAACATGGATACTATAGATGGAGCAATTTTTCGATCTCCATAATGTGAAAAACACACAAAAGGTACGTATTTCAACTTTATATTTGGAACCAAATCAGTTTGTATGGTATCAATGGATTTTCTCTCATAACAAAATTATCACTTGGGCAATTTTAATGGAAGAAATGAGAGCACATTATGAGGATACAAAAAGCAACACCTTTTTTAGCCAATTGATAAATCTCAAACAAAAGGATTCAATGATGAAGCACATTGAGGACTTCTAAAAATTGAACATAAGGGTAAAAGATATTCTAGACGGGCATAGGATTGATGTGTTCATAGGGACTTTAAAGGATAATATCCAACATGAGGTTCGCCTTTGGGAACCTGATTCATTGGAGAAGGCATTCATGTTAGTAAGAAAAATGGAAAGCAAAATTATGGCAACTAGGAAGCATACCACTTACAACTATAAAGATGGAAGTGTCGTTGCCCCTAGCCTTCCACAACCTATAAGGTTGACACCACAACAATTGGAAGAAAAAAGAGCAAAAGGCCTTTGTTACAATTGTGATAGCAAATACAATAAAGGTCATAAGTGTGGTGAGAATAAATTATTCTACATAGATTGTGAAGAGGAGGAAGAAAAGGAACAAGAAATGTCAAAAGAAGAGGATATACTCTAGGAAAAAACCCTAGATAAAGAAGACATGAATCCGACCATATCTTGTAATGCATTGGATGGAATTACCACTCCTCAAACTATCAAGATAGAAGGACATATCAAGAAGAAAAAGGTAATAGTGTTGATTGATTCGGGAAGTAACCATAATTTTATTCATTGTAAGATAACAAAGGAGTTGATTTTCTTCCTATATCAAACACCAGAGTGTCAAGTGATGGTTGCAAGTGGAGGAACCATAAATTGCTTTGGAAAGTGCCATAATATCAAGCTATCCATGGGAGAATATGTATTGAATAGCCCAATGCTTT